>QLOZ01005014.1:0-11156 GCA_003314065.1 Lactarius sp. MG50 | reverse complement strand
CTCAATGCTTAATAGAAATTATTAAGCCTAATAGGGTTGGACCAGTGGTAACCTGAAGTGACCATCCAGGCCACCCTTTCCGTGTCAACTCCCCTTCCTCCCCCTGGTACTGGTCAGAGCGTATCCAGGATGGCTCAGGCCACCTAGTCATCCCAAAGTACGTCGCCTTCATGTTCAGTGCGAAGGACCCCATCATCATGGCCACCATGGGCCAAAACAAAGTCACCTACACATTCCCCCTCCGCGCTCACCCCATCCCTAAGAATTCCTACCGCCCACTCCCCCAGCTCACCCCTCGCCAGGTCTCCATCTTCGCCGATGAAGGCGGCGACACTGGCACCTTCTACAATCACGTGGATGATGCCCTCAAGGCCCTGGGGGACCCGTACATGATAGGGGAAGTAGAACGACTACGTGTGGCAGAGATGGCGATCGAATCGCATGCAGTGGACATCGAGATGGAGAAGAGGCATATGACAGAATCCAAGAGGCTCTTGGACTACCACTCAAGGAGGCTGAGCTACCACAAGGGCCAGAGACACCAGGCCGTGCGACGCCTCTCTGCGGCAGACGCTTACAATATCCTCTACCCCTACATGACCAGCGCACACGCACCCCTCGACACTCCTGAGGATCAAGTCCTCAACTACTGCCCCGACTCACGCCTACGCGAAGCCCTGCGGAAGGCTGGGGAAGGCTACACCCAACGCCCTGAGGAGCGCACCCTCTCCACACGCATCTTCGGTCGCCCGCCACCTCCCGGCCCCTACTCCCTTATCGCACGCCTCTCCAGGGCAAGGGGACACAGCCCTGACCTTGCTTACCCCATCCTCGACCCCACGCCCACCCCTGCAGACCCCACCATCTCCAATGGCTATGACGCGCAGGCCATGGACGCTTATGACTGGACCGACCAAGGTAGTAACTGAGGGCAGTCACTGGCCTTAGGAGGGGGGTGATGTCACGATCAACGGACTTGTACGCTTCATTTTTACTTTTTACTATGTTTACCCCTTCGTGCTTCGATGGACAGTGGCATCCTCCTTCCTTGTTGCCTACAGGGAGGTGGGACGCCACTAGCTACTTGACTCTATGGACTGCCGGGCCCCTACGGCCTGTGACTCCGCTCTCGCGTCTCATTGCTGTACCATTACTTACCACCGGGTCTGACGGGCCACTTGGACCGACACGCATCCACTAGTGCTACATCTGTACGCCTCTGCGCATGCGCCGTCCAGACACCTTACTGGCTCACGCTTCATGACTCACTTACTGTACTATGACTCCTGATGACTCGGACTGCTTACTAGTGTCCTAGGGACACTCTGACTCATACTGACTCGTTCTGACTCATAGCTATTCACTCTGACTCATAGTTACTTGTACTTATACCGCGTACTACGCTTAGGACAGACCTTAAGTCTGTTCTCTTGTAATCTTAACCAAGTGAACGGTCTTGTGTCCTCTCTTGTGAACCATTGCTCCTCTGGCTGATTGCCAGACTTCGCACCCTTAGAAGTATCAACGCTTGATGCTTAAGAAGGGGAAGGGACTTAGTATCAGACGTCATAAGAGTACTCCAGCTAGGGAGAGGTACGTGGACCTCTTGCCGCTCTCGCGTCCTCAGTCCCCATCGTTGCCTACGCCCCCTCCATCGCCAGTGGAGGTACGCCCAGATCGTGGGCATGACACCCGCACTCATATTCCCAGGGGATGACACCCTCATTCAACCCGATCACCCCTATGTGCATCCTGGACCACCCTTTATTAAAAACAAGTCACGCAGTCCCCATTGCATCAAAAATGCCATCACTAACATCCATGGTGTACGCATGAAAGCCAAATACATACACTTCAATATGATGAGGGATGCACCACATGCACACCTTACAATGGGACAGGGACAACCAGTCTTCATGATTCCATTGCGAGCCAAACCAGGAGATGGTTACCACAGCCCAGTCACGCCGGGGAAACAAGCCATCTTTGAGAACAATAAGGCATTCGCCCACCTCTTAGACCAGGTTCTCAAAGACGTATCTAACCCCTTCCTTCATGGCGAAGTGGTGTGGTACCGATACCTAGGCGAGGAGATGACAACCACCCAACAAGAGATGCGCACGGCAGAGGTGATGTTGCAAACAGCTGAAAGAAAGGCCCTCCTACTTCGCAACCAGTTCACAGCACAGAGGATGGAATTCCTCGAGTCTTTGGATCGTTTGGAAGCTGCTAACGCCTATCGCACCATCTACACGCACCTTTGGGATCAAACATACATACAGCCTAGTGACATGGCCACGGATGAGGAGGCAAGGCTCCAGTTATTGGCACACATGCAGTGGGCAGGACGACCTTTCTCCCTGGACCCCATCACGGACACATCCAACAGTGAGCGACCCCCATCCACTCCAATTCAAGAGCTGATCCCGGTCCCTCTTTTCACGCGCATCACCTCACCAATCCCCACATCTCCGCCACCTGACATCGAGACTGGTAATGAGGAATACGTTCCCATCTTTGACAGCGGTGACATCTAAATGGACTGATAAGTCGAGATGCCTTAGGACGTTATGCAGGGGTAGTGTTACTGTTTCTTTCTCTATTCCCTTTTTACTTCTTACTTTCTACTGATGATGAACTATACGACAGGGTGAGGGGCAGTGACTCATGTGACTCATGACTTGTATAGGATATCTTTCTCATGAGTACTCAGTATTTAAGGACGTGACGACTCATACTCAATTCACTAAGCTTGTTCTTCTGTACCAATACTAGTCCTTTGATGAGCAAGCTCTAAACTCCACTTGTGCACCACGACTCCTTAGGCCCTTTGCCTAATATCGATATGCATGAGGACTATGCGTAACATGGTAAATACATGGATGTATGTCGATGAGGTGCCCTACTCACTGCATTTCTATTTTGCCTCTGGTTCTTGTAGCAACGAGGAAAAGTTGAAAGAGCTCATTTTGGGCCCAGCAGGCATTGCCACCTTACACCAACTCTCAGGCAGCCTGGCCAAACTTCTGTAGATGATGTTAAGAAGCAAGATTTGCATATGGAGCTTCTTGCTGCAGAAGCCAATGAGCATGTGCAAAGAAGCGCAAGGCCACCAAATTACTAGAGGAAGATGAGCCACAAGCACCTGCAGCGATCAAGGATGAGGAGGCAAGCAAGTGGAGGAAGGTTTCACAAGAAGCACTAGAGATGGATAAGGATGCAGATAATGACAAGGATGAACATACAGACAGCCCGAAGGACCAAGTACGTGGCGTGTTGTGTTTCTGTGGTGGTACTTATTAGCTGACACCTACAAATAGTGGGGACCAGGACAGGCACGACAAAGACCATGCCAGTGGTGATGATGATATGATGACAACGATGGGGATGACAAGGAGGACAACACCGTAGAGCTACTTTGTGAGCCTGGGAAAATAAAATGTGAGGGAGCAGCAGAAAAAGCATGTGTCATGCAAGCAGAAGCTGCGGTCACTGAGGCTGAGCGTGAGGCCCCAAAGACTTGGGCCCAAGATTGCCACCACATACAACTACAGTCCATTACTGTCTTTTGAGCCCTAGATGGAAGTACGAATGCTATATGTTTTATTCCATTCCAGACAACACACCATCATCCCCAGTGCCACTATCACAGCAAAGTGCCAGGTGCCATCACATCTGTATTTATGCCTGGTGCATGATTTGCAGTCGCTGTTCGCTCTTACAGTAATAGTGGCGAAGGAAAGATGGCCCAGGGCAGCATTCCTGTCCTCACTATTGGGGGTACCCAATACACAGCCGATTGTCATCCACCATTACTACATTCACTACAGTACACGGCCAGTTGTCGCCATCACCCGCTACACAGCCTGTTGCACCTGCACCACTCAGTACATGGCCAATTGTCACCCACCACTCACAGTACATGGCCTATCACTCAGTACATGGCCACTTATCACGTCGGGTGAAGGAGACTTGCTTATGTAAGTTGTTATATAGTAACCACCACTACACGTACATGGCCACTTGAAGCCAGAATCCCGGATCGACTGGATCAATTCAGCATGCTGTAGGCCTAGGTGACATGTATGAACACATTTGCACAGTGGTGATGGTATGGGTGAATCACTGTCCAGCAGTTGACAACCCCAGAGTTGTGCTGGCAGTGGCAGTCAAAGTACCAGGGGGATTGACTTTGGGCAGAGGCCTGGGGGTGAAGCTGGTGGGGGGAGATCAACCATATACCATCAGTGGGGTTATTATACTGTAAGGGTCATTCATCTCCCGCACCAAAACTAGTGATGCTGGTGTAAGGTCTGCATGTCTGCTGCCCCTGGAATTGCATGTTTTGTACCCTTCACCAGTTCACCCTTCAAACCACTAACCTCTGTGATGCCGCAATGACCCTCACACCTCAGTGCGCCACCAAGCCTGTACCCTCTGCCCCGCTCACATGCATAGTGCTGCCACCCGTCTCACTTACTTCTCTGTTTCTCTTTAGATTACCTTGCTGTGCCACCTTGCACACCGCTTAGACTTTACGCCTCGGCCAGCTACATGCCTCACATTCTCTTCATTCTTGTCCCTTTTAGGGCATGTTTCTTTCACTTCTCCATCGCCCCCTGTGCACATCTTGTTAGGTTTCTCAATTCTGGGCCCCCATCTCGACTCTCCTGTGTCTCCTACCTTTCTGCGTTGACCTCGCGCCCTCTTGCACCCCCTCCTCTTTCTCTGCGTCTCACTTGCAATATCCACTTCTTACAACCCCCACCTGTAGTCTTCGCACCCACTAGGTTCGTAGTGTTACCTTTGACTCCGTACTTTCTGATTTTGGCCACGCATTCCTGTGTTCCCTGCCATGTATTTAACCTCTGTGTTCTGTGAAATAGAGAGGCAAGCAAGCTAGCAGCGTTTTAGAGCTGTTTTGCAAGCCCTCTCCCCTCCTCATTTCTGTCTGATTTCTCTTTACGTGTCTCAAGCTTTCGAGAACGCTTTGCAGCCTATTCCTCACCATAGCACCTCCTCTCTGCCTTCTCACTCCTGCTGAACTCACCAGTGCATTCCACCACGCACACACTGCACAAAGGGCAAGGGGGCCGGCAGACAGGTCACAGCGTGTTACGACCTTCCCTGTGGACTGCCCAGTCCATTGTTCTTGTCGCTTACGTCCCGCTGATTACTGTACCTCCGGCTTGATGACTGATCGATTACTATACATGCTGACGCACCGCTGACTGATCTGCTTGGCTTGTGACTCATGCTGACTGATCCTCAGATCAGTCAGCTACTATACTTAGCTCCTGACTCGCCTTGACTCATACTGGCTCTATACTTAGCACGGAACTCACTGGAACTTTCCACTACCTTCGTTATGACTTGGTAGTAGTAGCACGTGACCTCCTGTAGGACTCCTATATAAGGAGTCCACTTTACGCATAGTCAAGCCCTAAGCTTGACTTAGTTTTGCAATCGAGACCTGACCTTGCCCACTCCCCCTTGCCTTTGCCTTGCCTTTGCGACTTGAGCTCTGCTATCTCAAGTCGCCTTGCCTAGTTGCTACCCTCGCTCCACTTGGGTAGCCCTTGCTTCACCTCTCACGTCTCTCTAAGTTGACTGTAACGACTTAGCTTAGATTGCCCTAGGTCATGTGCCATGACCCTGCAATACTCTGAAGATCTTAGCTTATCTTCCCACATTGCCGAGGGACACTGAAAGTGCCTCACTCAGATCCCATGCTCGTAATCCTTGCACGTGATACCTTGCTCAGCCATATTCTTCAAGACTCACACAAGTCATGCCAGAAGGCCCCTCAAGCCTTAACATAAGTCAAGCTTCCCTTAACCCTTGTGGATGGTGCGCCACCACAACAGTTATAGTCTAAAGGAAGAATACCCCAGACCACCAAACTTGAGGACCTTCAAAGTCCTAGCTTCGCTGGACGCCGTTGCCTTCGTCCCAGGAGCCCAGAAGCACCAAACTTGTCAAGAACGCCATGCTGACCTTCATTCGTACTTCTGCACCAGTCAGTACTGCCCGTACCACAACTCAGAATAAACTAAGCCACTCTGGAGGACGATAGGCATCTGCTTTATACAGAGTATCTCCAGCACCGAGAAGTCCTTTACAATCAAAAGGACAACCTAGACCATTGGGCACAAGCATTAGATGCCACCATCACAGCCCACAATTGGGTGTGTACTGCTACCTGTAGCACAGCCAGAAACACTAGTCATTTAGGACTTGAAATCGAGCAAACTGTATACAACTACCTCTATCATGAGTGGCGCGATCGTGCAGATCAACTAGAAGCCGCATACCAACTACTAAGGCTACAGTACCCACCCTGGAGCGATGTCGGTACCCCAGCACCAGAGAAATAGACATCAAAACCCTTGATCTCACCATCTGGCTTGTCACCCAACAGCTAGCCCAAGCCCAGGAAGACGCTAGGCTCCACACCATCAATTGTCCCTACATGTGCCCCAGCAGACCGAATCATCAGCACAGGGTGATCACCGAGTTGCTTAGACAGATTCACGAGATCACCAGTGAACTCCAGCATATTATTACTGCCTTCTTCAAGGCCGCAGGATTTCCCCTAGAACGCCACCACCGTTGCTCTGGAGGAAATCAGACTCAATCTCAGCCAAGACGCTAATGTACCAGTCACCACCAGAGAAGCAGGTGACCTACCAAGCTACATCACAAGAGATGCCTATTGGCATAGAAACCAAGAAAATACTAGGTGGTGCTACCACGTACAAGTCCCATCAGCATTGGGGATTCGAGAGCGACCAATCGAGTACATCAACGACGATTGGCACTTTCTCTTCTATAGAGACAACACTTATTGGACAAACAGAAATGCCCTCCTAGAGAAGGAGTACGCAAACGAAACAGGACTCGGCCACAGTTCGTTTAAGCTGGAATCACCAGAGCTGATCGAAGTTGATCAACCCAGTGCAGCTTCATCTTCATTGTCCTTCCATAGTGCAGACGAAGGAAACAAACCAACACCGGTTCCCCAAATCATCTCCCCACTAGAAGAGTTCCTTGCCGAAGGACTCCAGAATGTCACCACCCTTCAAGGGACGCACCCACTATTGCCAGAAACACAGGAAATGCCACAACTCCTCCAAATAGCCCATGCCGCAGCACAGCCTACAGCACTGCCACAAATCCTAGCACAACCTAACCTGCCAATACCACAGCCACCAGTTATGGCAGCACCAGCACCAGCACCACAAGCAGCTCAGGAACTCAAGGGAGGAAACAAGCCTACGATCTTCAAAGGAGATCAAAACAAAAGTGATCGTTTCCTCAGAGAGTTCAGACTCTACCACATTCTTAACAGCTGCTCTGAGAATGTCTCCATCCCCTACGAGCGCGTCGCCCTCGCCCTATCATTCATCAAAGGGCCATGTGTCGATGACTGGAATGATGCCCAAGAAAGGGCCCTCACCAAGAAAACCACCTGAGCGATAAACCCGATCAACTGAGCAGACGAGGTCCTATGGGCAGAATTCGAGACAGCATTTACAAATGCCTTCACTGACACCACCAAAGTCCAAGAGGCGTATAAAAAGCTTTTAGACCTCAAAATGCAGGGAAACGACATAGATGGCTACATCGCATCCTTTGACCACTACCTTCTAGGCACCGGATGGTCCCCCACTGACAAGGGAACCCTCGACCTATTCAAAAAGGGACTCCAACAAGGTATTGCCCTCAAAGTCCTAGATAGAGACACCATCCCCGTCATGCTAGAAGAGTGTAAAGCATCGGCACGAAAAGAAGTCCTTAGACAAGCCCAGATCAATGCGGAGCTGGGACCATCCCCAATGATGCGATCCTTCACCCAGTCTCACCCCATGACACAGGTGCCATCGACGACTGCCCCCAGACAGAACAGGAACAACATCCCAGTCCCTATGGATGTCAACGCCATCAGAATAAAGGGGAAGCTCACTGACGCAGAAAGAAAGAAGCTACTTGCAGAAAATAAGTGCTTCTATTGCAAGAAAGTAGGACATCGTGCCTTTCGATGCCCAGAAAAACCAAAAAGGCAACCTCCCCCAAGAACCAGAGTAGTGAAGGTCGAAAGCGAAGAAGTGCCATCTATTGCACCAGAAGACAGCACCAGCCAAGTCGCACTGTCTGATGTCATTTCCCAGCTACGTTCCATGAATGCCACTGATCGTCATAATATGTTTGACCAGATCATAGAAGAAGATCTGGATTTTTAAAGTGGCTTAACCTGTCAGCCTGGGTTCAAGCCTCGCATATCTGTACCATGTATGTTTCGAATCGAAATAGTGTCAATGCTAAGTTTACTTTTTCAAACATACATGGGAAGGCTGAAGAGGTGGTGCTGGTTGACAGTGGCGCCACTGACAATTTCATTGACCAAAAAGCTGCCAAATGACTCCGAATCACCCCCCGAAGACTACCCCAGCCACACCTCCTGTACAACGTGGACGGAACAGAAAATCGCAGCAGCCACATCACCACGTACTGCAACCTCCTTATCAAGCAAGGAGGGCAACAACAAGTCCAGCGATTCTACCTCGCAAACCTAGGATGAGATAGAACCATTTTAGGATTCCCGTGGCTTCACGCCTTCAATCCGGTCATTGACTGGGCCACCAGAACGATCAAAGGAGGGGCAATCTCACTAAACGCAACCAGTAGGAGAGCGGAAGATCAACCAAAGACGCTTCTCCACTACGCCCAACTTCTAGGGCACACCCTTCATGCCACGCAGTGGGAAGACGGAGACAGCCTCATCCTCCAAATTAACCAAACCAACATCGCACAAGAATGGGCGATTAAAGCCCATCAGGAAAGAATCACCCCAACAGCCGCAGATGTACCACCAGAATATGCACGCCACTGGAGAGTATTCTCAGAAAAGGAGGCGCAACGCTTCCCGCCAAGCCGAGAAGATGACCATGCCATTAAGCTGAAACCCAATGCCCCCGTAACCTTAGACTGCAAAGTCTACCTGCTCAATCCCAAGGAGCTGGCCACAGCGGACGCATGGATCAAGGAGCACCTAGACAAGGGATACATCACCCTATCCAAGTCCCCCTACGCTGCGCCCTTCTTCTTCATCAAAAAGAAAGATGGATCCCTATGCCCCATCCAAGACTACCGCACACTGAACAGTTGGACCATGGGGGACGTATACCCCCTCCCAGACATCAATGTCCTCACCAGGGACCTAGAAGGCCACGCCCTCTTCACCAAATTCGACATCTGCTGGGGATACCATAACATATGCATTAAGGATGGTGACCAGTGGAAGGCCGCCTTCAAAATGCCGCAAGGGCTATTCAAACCAAACGTTATGCTGTTTGGACAGTGTAATGCCCCGAGTACCTTCCAACGAGTAATGGACAGACTGTTGCGCCCCCTAAAGCTCAAGTACCCAAGGATGATCTTCGTATACATGGATGACATCCTCATTGCCACACCCCTGGATAGTGTCCTACACCGACGCATTGTACACGAACTCCTCAACCTCCTGGAGGAGCACTCCTTCTTCCTCAAACTGCAGAAATGCCTCTTTGAGCAACAAAGAGTGGAATATCTGGGACTAATTATCAATGGCAAGTCCCTACACATCGAATCCAGCAAGTTATGAGGAATCAAAGAGTGGCCACGCAAACTCACCAGCGTCAAGCAGCTTAGATCCACGCTAGGAGTCCTAGGATACCAGAGACTGTTCATCCCCGGCTTCGCTGAAATAGCACGCCCACTCACGACCTTGTTAGGAAAGGGGGTCCCCTTTGTCTGGACAGACGAGTGTACCACAGCAGTTGACAAGCTTATCAACATCGTCACCAGCAACCCCATACTATGGCAACCCAGCCCCACACGACCCTACGAACTAGAGGTGGACGCCTAGGGCATGACACGGGTTTTTGCTGATTTGTTTTCCCACGGCCCCTGGAAGGTCAAGTTTTGGACGAAATTCTTAGTTGAGGAGTGAAACTGATAGAGAATTGATTGAGCTATATCTCCACCAAATATCAACCAATTTGGATGATTATTGGTGTGTCAGGAAGCAAAACACTGTGGAAAATCGTGCAGTTTCTCAACCCGTACGGTTTTTCGCAATGTTTTGCTTCCTGACACACCAATAATCATCCAAATTGGTTGAGATTTGGTGGAGATATAGCTCAATCAATTCTCTATCAGTTTCACTCCTCAACTAAGAATTTCGTCCAAAACTTGACCTTCCAGGGACCGTGGGAAAAAATTTAAGCCAAAACCCGTGTCATGCCCTATGGACGCCTCCCAGAACGCCACTGGGGCCATCCTGTACCAATGCAACCCACAAGGATGCCAACGCACTGTAGGGTATGATTTGAAGACATTCACAGCCGCCAAACATAACTACCCCATTTGGGACAGAGAATTCCTTGCCATAATCCATGGCCTGGAACACTGGCACCACTTACTCATGGGTGCCCAGCACCAAGTCGTGATCTTCACCGACCACAAAAACCTCCAGTATTACCATTCGCCCCAAAAAATCAATAGGAGGATCGCACGCTACATCCTGACCTTGGGTGACTATGACATCACCCTCATGCACAAACCAGGAGCCTCAAACCGAGCTGACGCCTTGTCATGATGCCCAGACTTCGTTGACGCTGACAGCGATAATGAAGACATCATAGCACTACCAAACAAGCTATTCACTAACGCCGCCTCCATAGTAGACCTGGAGGAGTGCACCCTCGCCACCCAAAACAACCACCTTGACACTCTTGCCACATGGGCAAAGACCTACCCCCTCAAGTGCTGACCTGGTGGAGGATGGTGGCACAGCAACCGCCTGGTTGTCGTGGCAGACAACGACCTTTGGAAGGGAGTGATCTCCTTGTACCACAATTCAACAACGGCCAGCCACCCCGGAATTTTAAAAACCTGCTTACTCATCACCAAAGACTACTGGTGGCCAAACCTGAATAGTGTTTTAAGGTCCGGTCCGGTCCAGTCTTTGACCTCTGGAGCCATGCAACCGGACCAGGACCGGTTGCCACCAACACTGAATTCACAAAAACCGGACTGAGACCACTAGCAACCAGTCCACATCGGTCCTATTGCAGAAAAAAGACCAGTTGGGACTGGTCTTTCCAGAGACCGGT
>QLOZ01005007.1:0-15676 GCA_003314065.1 Lactarius sp. MG50 | reverse complement strand
ATATACCGTGCAGCGTGATTGGCATCAACTACGTACAAGTTCCGCAAGCAGATAATGATACGGATCTGTCAATTCATAACATTCCTATTAGGTGACCTGACCGTGGTTGGTGCAGCGTCTAATATTCGAGGTCTCAGGTGAAAACGCGACGAACAGATTGAAGAAGCTCAGATGCGACATCGCCTGACGCAGTTCCGAGTCACCAACCACTCACCATCGTCCTTATTAGCAAGACCCAAAGAATTTCGAATACGTGCCGCAAATCCCGTGTGTTGACCGAATTCTCCTTACCCTCCTGGGCTCCACCCGGTCATCATCCGCAAGGCATACACGGAGCTCAGTTTCGCTGTCGGCGGCCTCCGCCTGACACGTCCGGGTGAGTCGGATGGCCATGACTGGAATGGTTCCATCACGATGCCTGAGTTTCTGTAGTCCCGCAGACTCGGCCCTCTCGGTAGTTGCTCCCTATTCTTGGACATGTTGCGTGTGCCAGTGCTTTACTTTCAAGAGGCAATAACTCGTGCTTGTTGCCCCGTACCTCACTTCCACCAGAGATGGTATCGCCTTTCCTCTCGAATATCATTCCGGAACCTGAATCTCGTAAAGTGCGGTTATTTTTAAGTGACAACTTAAAACCAATCGTGTGGTTGCCTATGACATATGCATATAACAAAATTTGAGAAATTGAGCGTTAAAAATCTCGCGGTGCGGGTTCCGCAAACGGATGTTGGTGCGGATCTGTCAATTCTTAGCATTCCCATTAGTTAGCCTGACCGCGGTTGGCATAGTGTCCCAGACGGTTGCCCATATCCCCAGAGCAGCTAAGAAGCGAGGACTCGAAGCGGAAGACGGCATGTCATTCCTGACTCGGATACATGTACCCCACTCCCAAATTGAGGACTTAAAATTCCTGGGGCTTGGATAGGATCTGTTCTTCTCGTTCGTCAGGAGTATAAGATTGTCCTGGACACCGGAAGAGTGGTCGAAGAGAAAAGCGTGGAAGTGGTGCAATCGTCATCGGCCAACTAGGAGTCGGTACTATGTGGTTCTCGCCGCTTACGGCCATCTTCTCACATCTGCGTCCAAATTCCAATCTAGGGAAGTCACGCTTCCTCAAGATCTTCCATGTCCTTCTAGGTCGTTTGAGCAAGCGTAAAAGAATTGCCTTGCAAACGGACGGGAATTTTTTTGTCCTCTTCAAAGACACTGACGTTGCATGGCACGATACCGTATTCCCATGCCCCACTGCTCTCACACATGGGACCTGGGTCCTTGTTGATTCTAATTACTCTGCGCATCAGTCGTGTGACACCTTCCTTGACGCTTCCACGCAACGGGGCGTGTCGGACGTGCAGGCAACTTCTTCCTTGCAATCACGGTGGAAGCAGTGGGAGAAGTATTGTTCGGGGACGTTGTACGTGATGGACTATTCCTCTCTCGACGAGCTCCGCGGCGCCCTTGGTTTAGTTATGGAGACGATCTTGCCGGCCGAGCATTTATCCCACAGCAAGTTACTCTATTTGAACGGTGATACTCTTGGAGGACACTACAAAACATGGAGTCCTTCTGCTCGCACCTGCATCCGATTAATGGAAGAGCCCGACTATGCCACTATTCTTGCACCCAAAGTGGCACAGGCTGCAACAGATCTCGACGTGATCGCCGTTCCATTTGTACTTTTTTGCCATCTGGCCCAAGAGTCTGGGTCCCAAAGGCAGATTAGATCTCGTGGCCAGTGTCGCTACGGATCACTGATAGAGCCACATCACAGAGTCACTCCCTGCGCTCACACACCTCACCCTCACCACATGTGCCACACAGTTCCAAACCATCATCAATGAGGTGCTTGGAGCACCATGACACCAAGTCCTCACCACATGCCCGAACCTTGCCATCCTCGTCCTCGCACCCAAGGCAAGTGTGGGTGGCCTTGCCCACGTCGCTCCCCGTGCCCACACACCTTGCCCTCACCACACAGCCTGGCATGCCACACAGCCCCAAGCCGTCATCCCGCCATCGACGAGGTCCTCGCCGGAGCACGCCGAGTCTCCCCTACTACGATAATTACATCCAGCAGCTCCTGGTTGTCCACTAGTCCCACCATCATACCCAGATCACCTGTTAGTATCCGTTGCCAACCTAATGACGATCACTAGAGGACGAATCTTTGTTACGTATGGATCGCCTGTGCTCTCCGTTTGGAAGAAGGGATGGCCGGCTCTCATATCAGTCCATTTAAGTCAAAGAGGGCAAGTTGCTTGCCAGGGTCATCAACTGGGGATGATCCTTATGCCGTAAATACCCAAGCTGTTTGTTAGCGGGATGGATATCATGGCGATGGCGAGGCCCGAACAACGGACATTGCGCACCCAGTGCAAGGTTTATAGCGTAATTCAACACGAATTTGAATATAATCTTACCACGCGGGACCGATAATATCAAACGCCACGCTGCCACCAGGTTTATCATACGCGGACCGATCTCGGGCTGACAAACGAGCTTGTGTCAGACTCCAGGACTTGCTGAATGCGTGCAGAGTCGTAGTATAGTCGTCTGAGGCGTTGGCTTACTGGCAGGATATTACCTACAGACGCCCCCGTCAGCGGGGGGTATACAATTTGTGCACACAAAGACCACTCACTTATTCCTCTGAGGACCACTGTACATAGTCTTTTGGTTCTTTTCTAGTTCATGATACACACGCCTCCGATCTATCTACGCACCGATTCGGGTTAGCACAAACTGAGCTACTCCTGGCTCAGCTTCCTTCCAGGGGAAGCGACCCAACAATGTCGCACCTTATGATATCCAGGCAGCGTGGCTGGTGGGGCAGAGAGATGCCATAAGGCTCTTGTTGTCGCCCGAGATGGAAGATTCCGTTTTTGGGAGCAGGCGTAGCCCATTCTGCGTCGGGGTGGTGGCCAGAGAGCTGATAGTGCTTCCTTTCAACATACATGCGAATAGAAGTGAGCCAGTATATCCGATGCGCGAGGATGGTCTAGGCGAATGTAGACCGCACCCCGGGCTCAGTACGATGGCGAATGAAGAAGGCAAGGGGAAATGTTTAATGTCATAGCGAGAGGACGAGAGCGGTCAAAAGTCCCCTAAGGCACAGCAGGGCCAGAACAATGTGTCGTGTGCTGGGATACATGGTGGAACTGGCAATCCCGCCAGCCAGATGCCCTCGGAGAGAAGGGCGATTGCTGGTAAGGCTCGAAAGGGTCTTTAAGATACGGAGATAAGGAGATAGAAGTAGTCGGAGTCCTACGACTACGACTCTAGCCTGAGCCCCACCTTAGTCGGCATCGTACCGTGGGATGAAACATTTAAGGCCTCCCCTGAGAATTGGACGTCACAACTTGAAACGCCCCAGGTCTTGATCATTGTACAGGTAGGCGCCGAAAGCACTGTGTCTTCCTTCCGTCTAACACCCGGAGGGAATGATTAATTATCAAAATTGATTCCAGAAGAGCTCATCTAATTGCCCCTACGTGCCGTTTTCCATGAATCGCAAACAGGCCAGTATCGATAGCCGGCGTTCTTGTCCCTGTTCCTAGTTCCGCATCTACATTCCCAACATACACATTATCCATGTTCGTGAGGAACATCATGATCCAATACGAAATAATTATAGTCAGTCATTCCATACCAACGAAGGGCGCAGAGGTTGGGCTGATCGCACGAATCGCATGTAGGTGTTGTTGGGCGATGGATTATATTTTCCCCTTGGTGCTGAAATGGAAAGCAGAAATGGTGGTGGAAGAGTGTTCCCAGTCCTAAGTGTTCCGGGTGGACTCGGAAAGGATGGGTGGCGCCGGTACTAGTAGCACGCGCTTTGATGGCGCGTTCAATTCAGTCTCGCTTCCCCACCAAGCCTTGAAGGGCATTGCTTCCTCTACTGTATTTCCACACACAGCTCACCGATCATGCCGATAACCACCGATTCTCGCACTACTCATACTACCTCTGCCAACGGGCGCTATGTCACCCCGATCTCACGCTCAGGCCCGAAGACTTTACACAGCGCGACTCCGGCGTGAACCTTGTTTGACATACGGATACAGTACATGTCGTGATTTTGAGACCGCCTGGGGCCATAATACGGAGAGCTGGCTTGACTGGTATTATTTCTTGAGTGATACTCGGGTGCCCAGTACTGTAAGTGCGTTTGCACGTGGTCCCCACTGTTTTGATAATGGGTCTGTTCTGAATGATGTCTTGTAGCGAGGCTGAACTTCGAGTTTGACTGAATCGCCATGCAACTACTAGTATCTATCTGTGTAGTTGCGACCGACACTTTCCCTTGACTGCGACCTCTCGCGAAGAAAGTCGTGTTAGTGATCCCCTACCGTGCGAACCATTTCTGGTGAAATGAAATCCGAGGAGACTACATTACGATTGTGGGATGACTCTTCCCGTAATGGAGTCCGTTGTTGCCTTTGATGACCTTGGGTAGGTCACCCTGCCATGCGGTAATTGACAGGCACATCATGGCGTCGCAATTAGAACGCTGATGCCGACTCGCCGGCCCTGACTCGTCGGAGCCCTCTCCCCCCGGAATCTACAGTATCACATTGTCCGCAACCTCGGTTATCATTACGGGCTTAATAACTCCCACATCCGAGAGCCTTCCATTCATCTTGATCAAGATATACGCGATTCTTATGAAGCTCTCCGTTTGGGGAAGATCCATACGCCGAACTGAAGTCGCTAACTCGTTCAAAATTGGCGTACTATATCCCTCAGTCCACTGTACGTATTTCATTCGGGCGATCCTTGGGCCGAAAGTACAGTACAGTACACCCTCCACTGTAGCAGTCCAGCGACGATCGGGCCAATCCCCTTCGGGTATTCCCTACAATGTGAGTTGCCTGTCGCCTGGCTTGACTTAGCGTCCTCGTCACGTGGTCTCGTAAATACCACTGGCAGCCCATAACTCGAACCGGCAACATAGACGAAACCTTCCAATGGTCCCGGGCGCTCCTTATCGTCTCCTAATCATCCTGAGCTACAGGATGAAAACACTTTTGTGCTACTTCATCATCATCATCATATTTTGTGCTACCATCGACAGTATCCTCCTTCTCACTCTTGGTTATGGCTGCGTGTTGTCCTGCTGACCCTGCGAAGGTCGGGGCTCCTAGCACTTACATCAACTTTGACTTGCTTTATTGCAACGGGACAAAGACTAGCCCCCGGTTTTCTCGGATCTACGCCCTCCCGCGTGCGCCCACGCAGGTGTCTGTTATAGAGCCCGATAAGGTCTACCTACAATTCACCATGTCCTTTTTGGCTCTCTAAGTTGTGTCCCGTACTGTACAACGATCGACATCTGCCCATCGAGCCCGAAGTGGTCTAGTTTTATCTACTAAGCCATCCTCGGAGGTAGTTTCATACTACTACAGTAGTAACCGAGAGTCAGTTCTAGACATTGGTTCTGGTTCAGTTCCATGTGTGGATTACGGGATAGAAAGTCGCAGCCCCGCACTGCACATCCTAGAATATGGCCCGGAGGCTATGGAGACCGCGCGTATTGGGTGTCCGAACGATTTTTAGTTCCTCGCGGCGGACTCCAAGGTTGACTACCTGAAGCTCTCGTACAAGGCTTAAGTCCCTCCCGCGTCACGTTTTCAAGATCAACACGTTCACAACAACACAACAGAGCAGCTGCGGGGCTTTACGCGCGAACCAAGACTTTACCACTTCTTCTTGTTGGCTTATCCCGAGGAAGCTCACAGGGTGGGTTGCTGGGTGGACGTAACCAGCACGTAGGAGCCGGTTGAGATGTGATTTGCACACCTTGCTGTCTTGTTACAGTAACCTTATCTCGTTCGCGTATCCTTGTCACACGATGTGAGGCCCATGGAGGGACTATTGGTTTCTGTGAGATATGAACACTTGGTGCCTCTCTTGCGAAGTCCTATTCATATCTCAAACCAATCGAGTTGCAGGCACCACCTGCGGAGAGATCTCGTTTGGGGTGGTCGATGAAGGTCTTGCCGAGAATACCGAGAACAGAAGCTCAAGTTGTCAGGGGAATGTTTGACCTACTTCTCATTGGAAGCTTATGGAGGCCTCCATCCCGGGTTACTGTGATACTGAGAATAGAAGTTGTCAGGGGAATGTTTGACCTTACTTCTCACCACCTCTGGGAGTTCGCGGAGGCCTCCATCCGGGGTTCCGTATACTACGTACTACTACAGTAGGCGTTTCCATGTTTGGTGGTCTCATTGTGTCACTTCGGCAGTTTTGTTCGGAGGGAACCATGACGTGATACCAAATAAGAAACTTGTTTAAACTATTTTCTTGATCCCATGATGTCTACGATATCCTCGGGCTAGCGTGAGGGACGACCGCGGTTGAGAATTTTTGGAGCGCCACGGGGCGTCGGTTTAAGTTATGGGTAAACTCTCCGGCCGCCAGGACCGTCCCTTCCACTTCCGAGTCCCCCTCCCCATGTGGTCATAAAGTAGACCTCCGCGGGTTACGGCCATATACCCTCAGTTCCCCCATTACTACCCCTCGTCTGAGTCTTTTCCATTACCCAGGAGTGTTCGGTCCACCACTGCCGGTCGGGTGGGGTGTATCTCTACTATCTCAACTGCGTCTTGCGCTATGTCCGACCCCGCAGCGGAACTTCTACTAGCCCTTTACGAGACGTACAAGGCGACGGCGTACAGCAACCTCTTCGTCGGTATCGTTTTTGGTGAGTACCCGCAAAATGTCCCATCGTCAATTTCCCGAACGTTCAACTTTGGCCATCATCCTATCAGGCGCATATGTCGTACTTTACGGCACGTCGCTCTACATCCTTCTGTAGGCATCCTTGTCCTGTCCCGCCCCCCAAATTCTAAAGCTGGCTTGTGCTGACTCGGATGGTCCTCTAAATCAAAGGCGCAACGGCGGCGTATTGCGCTCGACGCCACGCCTCTTCATGCTCGCCATGACGAGCGCGATGTTCGTTCTGGGTCTTGTCGTGGTCGTGCTGAGGACGTCGCTTGAATATCAACAGCTCACGCGCATGTTCAGCCCGTCTGGCGATTCATCATGGTCTATCCGTCGTATCAACGTCGTCACGGCCGTCGGCGCAACCACCGCGTGTATTATTGTGGGCGCATTTTATTTAGCCGTTTGGTAGATTTTGACAAAGTTGCTGACCCGATACGCCCCCTCTCCCCTCAAGTTTATACTTAGCAATATTGTCTGTGCGTGGAGAGCGGCTGTGCTGTGGAATTATGATCAGAGGGTTGTTGCGGTCCTCGCACTGTTCGTCCTCGGAAATATTGGCAAGTTCTTCCTCAAGTGGAGCGATGGCGTTTCTAACCGTGTCTTAGCTGCAGCGGGCTCGGACCTCGGCTTGAGCCTCGGGCCTCTTTTCGGCCCTTCTCGTCAATCCATTCAAGACATTGTTGATCCGAAACCCGACGAACGCACGCTAATTTTGATCGGACCCACCCTTGCGACCAACGTCCTGTCCACGGGACTGATAGGAATCCAAGCATGGTGAGTGTTGGTATCATCGCTCCTCTCGTCCTTTCCCTGAAAGAGAAAACAGGAAAAACCGATGCGTGCTGATGAAACACCTCGGCACAGGCAATGCTACGACGAGGGTAGAGAAGATTTTTGCGATGTTGATTGAGTCTGGATTTGCCTATTGCTGCATCTGGGCACGTCTGCTTACTTGTTTCTCGACTCTCAATTGCTGATCCATGGGGGTGGATAGGTCCTCTACCTAGTCTCTAACTGCCGAGTATTACCAGACCCGGGCTTCGCAGTCATCGATGCCGTTCTTCCCTACGCCTCGGTTCGTCCTCACACACACACACACCCATTTCTCTCTTGCTGATCTGTTGTCCTTGGTGCAAACAGGGTCTCTACCCGACAGCGATCATCATCTTTGTCGTGTTACAAAAATCCCCAACTTTCACGATAACGAGGTACTCTGCGAGCACGCACTTTTCACACTTTCCACAACGCACGACGGTGGAGAGGCGAATACCGATATCGGCGATGTATACCCGGGGTGACGACGGATACACTGATTCGAATATGACTGCGCTACCAAGTCCACTTGATAAAGGCAAGCAGTAGACTTTCAATAGGACCTGGCTATCACGCAATCTTGTAGCCTCAATTAGCATTGGCTGTAGTATCATTGTATCGCACAACAGGGTAATAAATTAGACCAGTCCAAACACTCGTGGCGGCCTCGATCGCTTCTTGTTGTGCTTAGGGCTTGGAAAAGAGTAAAGATAGAATGTATTGGCCAAGTGCCACATACCTGCAAGCTTCCCCTGTAGCTCTTTTATAATTCATTCATGGTCTCTCAACCCCCTCCCTTCTTCTCCCTCTCGCACTTTCGGATGTGAGCTCCAAACACCTGAGGATGGTTGTGGCCTCCACAACAGGTACAATACCATTTTTCTGCTGCTGAAGACGTTTTGGCGTACCCTGTTACCTTGCTGCAAAGCAAGGTCTCTTTGTCGACCACTTTTCTCCTCAGTGGGGTAGATCTGTGTGGCCTGTCACGCATTCGCTGGAGGCGTGACGTGACATGGAAAGATCCGATCAGATCTCAGACCAAATAGATCATGTGCATGTCCAGTACAGTACCGTGGGCCGCTGCTGTCCTTTCACCGATGGCACTGGTCGGTCTGGTCCATTGGACCTGCCATCTGGCCTTTGTCCAAAAATATACAGTATTGATATGTGCGATAACGTATATGTAACTATGATCTTTTCATCGAGCTTGCTCTTCCGCTGCCTACTTTCAGCAATTTACGAAACTCAAGAGAACATTTAAGCGATCTTAAATCCATCCAATTGAAACCAGCGGTCTATGTGTATGAAAAGCTCCTCTAATTGAGCATATTACTCCATTAGTATAGCTATTAATATAATAATACACCCCTGCAGCTCGCGTTTGCGAGCAAGGGGGGTGATGACTGCCAGTGTGATATGGGGGCCATGTGGCCACTGGCCCGTGTTGATGACATAGTTGCAGAGTGTCGTCAAGGTACCTGCGAGGGGCAATTATTAGTTAGTAGAAGGATGAATGAAAAAAATAAAATACCAACGACAGCACTGGCGCGCTTAAAAGAGCATACTGCTGCTGATGATCATGACTCACAATCAGGCACTGGCATGCTCTACGCTACTTATGCCACTTTCTAAATAAATAATCACCGAATTTTATATTTCATTTTCCCGCGGCAAGGTCTCCGCCAACGAAGTTAGTAGCAGCATTGGAATCGAGAAATCCCAAATATGGCTTGCAAAAAAACAAGGACACAGATAAAGGTCGCGTGCAGATCCGAGTCATCATGACAATGAGAGCAAGATTGGTTACAAATTGCTCCAACAACAAAATAGGCTTTAAGGTGTAACTTAGCCGGTATTGTGTGTGATGATATGTGAGAAGATTTGGAGGCGGGTGTAATTAGCTTAATGGCCGGGCCCGGCCCGCACTGGCAATCATGATCTGAGAAGAAAAAAAAAAGGAAAGCTGAGCATGTTGGAGCCGAGGCGTACACAGGAAAGTTGGGGGAACCCGAAGGACATCTCTGAAGTCTGAACAGTACCAGGGACTGGGACCGAATGGCTTGCCATCCGCTCTGCTGACGTACCGATACTCGCTGCTGTCTCCTGAGATTTTTTGTGGTAATTGGTCGCTTGCTTGAAGGCCCCGTTCAGCGGATTGCGCCACGGAGCGAACGTCAAAGCCCGAGAAGATTGTACGCATGGTACAGTAAGTGGCACCGCAACTGAACCTGTGTCGCTACCGTGACCGTACCCGTGCCCGTGCCCGTGCCCGGCGTGCCCATATGCTATGTTGGGTGTGAAAAAAAAAATTGCCAGGGTAGCCTGACTCGAGTACATAAACTCGAAGATTCTCTTGCTAGGTTGTTGCCAACTTTTCTCTCTCTCTTTCACAGTATCCTTCTTTTCTCGCATAATCAGAACAACTAAAGACCGTGCTCCCTGTACCGATCCACTGTCATCACTATGCGCACCACTATCAACCTGTCTGTCATCATCCTTGCGCTCGCAGCCTGGGCTGCAGCAAACCCTGGGCTAAGCAAAACCGATAGCGACAAGAACCGTCCAATGGTAAAAGGTTCGTTTCCTTCTTTACTAGATAGGCCTTCTTGCTACGGAGATTACTCACTCTGCCCAACTCATCGTAATTAGCCCGCGCTCCCGGGCCGCGTAACGCCGGTGGGCTCATCGACTCCCAGTAATACCCCCCTAACCGGCTATATGCCACATGCAGAAAGTTTAAGGAGAGGGACGTTGAGGGGTGGATATGGACGGACCACTTCTCCCTTAAAGTTTCTGTTGACTTGTGCGACCTGCCCCTGCCCTCCTTACAGTTGTGTTATAATCTCCCTTGTGTGGCTCGAGAATACCCATTTATAGTAGTTGAACAAAGGTCGTTGTTTAAGGCGCTTCGCCATGTCTTCCTCCCGGAAACGTTCGGCCCCGGGTCGGCATGACTGATAGGCTCCTTGTGCATGCTTTATTCCTTTAGAACCCACCTTGAAATGTGCTGCATCGATCCAGGCGGATGGTTGGTTTTTGACTTTTAATTGATTGCATGGAGGCATTCTGCCTTTACTCGGGAACTCTCCAGGTCTCTCAGTCACCCCGGGAGTTCTTCAATCCCGCACTCGTATTTCTTGCGGTTGCGGCTTCTGCTTGCGGCGGCGATTATTGTCGTCATAGAGCGTCATGGAGGAAGGAGCCAAAGACTACTATGGTCGTCTTATTTACTTGTCCGAGTCGCGTGTGCTCTTACTCTTTCGACTAATCGACAATCCCTGCTATTCATCCTGATGTGGTCTACCATCGTAGGTCTATGGGACCGCTACGTCCGTTGAATGTGCTTCTCAGAGTCGCCATCGATTTGAAGCCGGTAGGTGATCTGAGCTTTTGGGCACTGTCCTACCAAAAAATTGTCCCTGTCGCTGATTATTTCGAGGACAGAGCTCAGCTTGGTGCGTACGGTGTTCCTACAAACACCAACATAGCCAATTCCTTTCGGCGCGACCTATTTCTCCCCGTCTGGTGATTGTCGCTGTGCCCGTGCATCCCCTACCCATTGTTTCCGATGATGCAGGGATACACTTTTCCGTTGAGACCGCTACCGCGTAGAACAAAATTCTCCCAATGGACAACAAGCCCTGGCCGACCTTAGTCGAGAGGATCGAGTCGCCCAACCTCCGCAACAATATCCACAGCCCTGCTTTTCTCATGTTCCTTCAGCCTCTGCCTTTTCTGCGGCCTCATGCGCATCGGCAATCCTCGTCTCCAGTTCCTAGGCGGTTTCCAAACCTCCACCCCATGCATCTCCAAAAGGCAACCTCGTCGCTGCTGGACAGTCCTTGACTGTTCGGCGTCTTTCGCCGTTTTCCAGGAGGCATATATTGCAAAACTTGTCACGAGTCCGGCATCACGCTCTCTCCACTTAATGACCTCAACGAGAAATTTCTCGAACCATGTTCTTCCTCGCTATTACTCGGGGGTTTGAGTCTCGTGTCAGGCACTGGCAACATCTCGTGACCGAATTCGGCTCCGAGTCGGGCACGGGTCGCTGGCCCGCGGCATTTTGCACACTGCCTCAGGTACAGTAGGAAGTGTGATTGTGGATGGTTTCGCTTGTGGTTCGGGGCGGCGAGCTGAGCGTCGCTACGTGTGTTAGAGTTGTTATCCCTGGCGGTAGAGTTACCACAACACACTCCGACAGGTTCTAGACGGTGAGCAAGGTGAGTACTGCAAGGTGACTTCGCCCGCTGCGCTCGAAATGAGCACTTCGACGCATCCACAACGCCAATCCGAGCCTGTGTCACACCTGCCTGCATCGTCCCTCATTCGGATTCGTCGTCCATGCGCCCATCATCCCCCTCTCTCTTCTCCTCAGCTCAAGCCCCTTTAAACCACACCCTCCCCATCCGTCCTGCCCTCCGAGCGTCCTCCTCGACCTCGTTTCTGTCCTTCCTCGCCCTAGGGCCAGCCGTCCCCTTAGTCCTCGCTCAGCAAATCTCTTCTGCACCCTCGTTTATGCAACGCACGCTACTCCACTCATAAACATCGACCCATGGCACCCGTGTCCTAGCTGCATCACCTTCATTCGAAATCGCCCGCGCGCCCACTTTTCCCCTTCAGAACTCGCCCAGCCCGACCAGCGCTGTGAACTCTGCTTAGTAATCCCGTTCGCATTTCGTCTACGTGTCACTTGCTTATTTCCTTGGACCCGACCTACTTTCTTTGAATTATTGCTCCCTTCCTCATCGCGTTAGCCTGAGATCCACAAACTTACTAATGCTCTTTTGCTCTAGTTCATCCCTACCCACTCACGCACGGCCAAATTACCGCCCACTAAACCCTTCATACCACCCCTTGCCATGTGGACCAAGCACTAACTGTCATTCCTGAGCTCGCTTCGCCCCGCTAGCAGCGTCTGGAATTCAGTAGCGTTACCCTTTTTGTTATATCCCGAATCTGTTTACTCTCTCTCATTTACAGATACCTTATTTCCCTTTGTAATTACACACGCGCGCACGACTATAAAGCCCCCAGAGAAGCCTCCTCGGAGACAAGCACCTTTTCCCGGGTATTTCCTTTTCCTCTGTGTGAGTCCTCTAAGCCTCCCTATCGTTTCTCCTTCCTTCGTGCAATCCTTCGACGTCAAGCTGAGCCGCCGCGCCGTCACGCGATCGAAAGTCTTCGTGTTGGGAACCTCTGTCTCGGTTGTGCCCGTCCCTCGTCTGCGCTTATGATACCTCGGGCTTGACGACTGCTTGTTGACGCCTAGCCTGTCCCTTCCATCACACTTTTGTTTCTCGAACTCACCGGCGCGCCGTCTCGCGCGCTACAGTACTTCAGCCTTGATCATGGACAAAGGTTCTAAATGCCCTTGAGCTGAGGGGTTATTAAGTATACATCCGTGACGTCGCGGCGAGAAGTACCTACCTCGCTCATTCTTTTACACCATCTGCTATCTCGCATCGAATGTCTTCGCCATCGGAGATTGCTGTGTTATCCTTATCTAGGAAAACAGTAGGCTGTATCAAGAGGTGGGCACCACCACAGCTTCCTGTGTGACGTCTGGCTCCCAGTCACCCCGCACGCTGAAGCCAACTGGCGGCGATTGTGGAGTCACGAACCTGTGCAACAGAGTTGAAATCGCAGGCCCTGTGAAAATCTTAGCTTGTTTTGGTTGGCGACGCTCACCACCCCACCTGCCTCGGCTGCGAAAAAAACATCCCTAGTTCCCCATTGTCGACAATCATGATCCTTGTGCCGTCTTCACGTAGAGCACTGTAACACTCGATGCCGAGGATCGGACAATCCAAAACGTCTACCTGCCATTGATATGGCACAATTTTGTCCTAGGAACACGTCTGGTACTCATCTGGCATCAATTTCCGCGCTTTTCTCGAGGCCGAGGCGAGAGCACTTGGGCTGTGCTTGATATGTACAGCGAGGTCAGACATCGCAGTTGCTATGTCGCACTGTGACACCTAAATTACTAGGCAGTATTGATGGCCTCGCTCGACTCCTGACAATGCTGTGACCGATTACTCTTATAATACTCCGCTTTTCCGGGCCGCAGCAGCTTTTAGAACGAAGTTTATCCTGGGACTACATATTACTTCCTCTCCCTTCTAGTTAATCGACCCACTGGGTGTGGTTTTGAAGAATGCCCTTCACAGCTGCCAAACACCGGCGTGCGCGGGAGATGCTTGGAGCGGCCAACTGTGTGCATCAAAACTTGCGATCATATTATTATGGTACAAGCTGATCAGGGTTTAGGCTCACTTGAGATGGAATGTTATAGAGGGCGTTACTGTCGTAGCATCTACGAAGGTTAAATGTGGTTTTGATTCCCTCCGTTACTATGTGTTTGATCGATCCTGAAGCAGACTCATATCAGGGTTCCGCAGCATCTTGCCTCTTGTGCTGCGGGTCTTGGCCAGAGTTATAAAAGCGGGATCTGCCCTTAGCTTCATTTGCAAATGGGTCTTTGCCCAGTTCCGAGTCGGCTGCGCGTGTGCTCTCATCGCATCGCATCGATCCCTTCCGTATTTAGGATGTTTGTCATTTGACCCGAGAGGAATACAACTTAGTAGATAGGGACACGCCATAAACCGAAAGGAACGTCCACACGAAACGTACCTCAATGACGAGAATAAGGCGAAGGTCATCCAGAACCTTAACGTCGAACGAGCATACCATCAGGAAAGCGAGCCTAAGTGATGTTTTACCCCTAAAATGAAGGCTGTGTCACGAAAATTGCGTTTGGAGTAGAGACAGTCATCACCCTGTTATTCTCCAATAGCACGACACCTCGATGAACCCTTCCCCACGAAAGTCTGCCCACACGTACAACGTTAGTGACTCGGGTATAGTTGTCGACACCCTCATTGACACTTGGCCTTTGACTTCCTTGAAAATGTACCCTGTTGACATGGTTGTAGCGAAAGATATGGGGGTTAACCCTACCAATGCCAGCACAGCACAGACCAGTAGCCTGAGCGGCGGCAGCAGCGATGACGACAATGACAACGGCACCAGCAACAGCAGTGGTAGCGGCAGCGGTGGCAGCAGCAATGACGACCACGGTGGCACTGGCAGCCATGATAACCACGGCAGCAGCGGCAGCAACGACGACCATGTTGGCAGTGGCAGCCATGACGACTGCAGCAGCAGTTAAACATATTTACGTTAATGAAAAGCATGTGTTTGACACATGGTGGCAGCGGCAGTGGGGGCAGCGGTGGTGGCAGCTGTACTGGCAGGTGCAGCAGCTCAAGCAACTGATGTACTTTCCAACTTTTGGCTTTTTTTTACTTTCTGCAACTTTTTTACTTCTAGGCAACATGACCTAGCAAGCTTTTGGCCGAACGTAGGTTACTTGTCAACTTAATCCCGGTAAGTGATCCGTCCTGAACAGGCCCTAAGCTCCTTGAGGCCCGGCTATCTAATCTATTATGATCATCACAGCTACATTCGTATGTGTATTAGAACTCCACCAAGGAACTCCGCCAATGGCGAAGCCGGTTTGCAAGTGGGGTGATCAAAGTTAAAATCGATTTCGCGTCATTTTCTGGGATTCGAAATCACATTCGACATCGATCGCGAAATCGACCGATTTCGTCTATTGTGGATACCCCTATTCGACATCCGACAATATAACACGCCACTTTTGAATGTTCTCAACCGACAACGACGAACTGATGGCGTCCACCAGCGGCTCTCCTTGGGCTCTAGTCTGCCAGGCCTTAGATCACGAAAATGAACGCCTCGGTTCCTTATTTGAGGTCCTCATCGCTCCGAGTGCCAGTATTAGCTCCCTCAAGAGGGGAGTCTTCAATGAGCTGCCCAGCGAAGCTCGGAATCTCGGCACAAGTCTCATTTCGACTGACTTGCAGCTCTGGAAACTCTCCACGCCCATCTCTACTATGAATGCTATAATCAAAAGAGCCTTCGTCAATTTGGACTTTACAGATCCGGAGCCGGATGATGAAAACCCTAACCCCGCACGCCAGGTGCAGCGACTTAACCCAACCCACGTGATATCAGCATGTTGGGACGAAGAGCCTCCGAGACAGCGTGTAAGTCTCGTTGTGCGCGTTCCGAAAGTGGATGTTGGTGCGGATCTGTCAATTCTTAC
>QLOZ01005006.1:0-26239 GCA_003314065.1 Lactarius sp. MG50 | reverse complement strand
TATGCCAGCACCTCCAGATGCGCTGTTGCCAGTTGTGCCGCTACTTGCATGTTGAGACTTGATTGCCTCAGTGACAGCGGTGAGACCGGGAAGCTGTTTAGCTGGGGAATTGCCAGTTGCACCACCACCCGTGATTTGGGCCTTGCCAGATGTGCCAGCACCTCCAGATGCGCCGTTGCCAGTTGTGCCGCTACTTGCATGTTGAGACTTGATTGCCTCAGTGGCAGCGGTGAGACCGGGAAGCTGTTTAACTGGGGAATTGCCAATTGCACTACCACGCGTGATTTGGGCCTTGCCGGATGTGCCGTTGCCTGATGTGCCACGACTTGCCAGTCGGTTGTCGGTAACTGGGCTGCTAACTGCACTTGTGGGGGCCGTTTCAGGTGATTTGGGGGCGTCTCCGTCCTCAGAACCTTCACTCCGGAAGAACTCGCTCTGAGGTGAACCCATCTCTGATCCACTTGAGGATGAACCAGAGACTCCAGAGTGGTGGTTGTCGAGCTGATTGTCGTGCGATGCCATGGAGACGGGTGAGAAGAACGTATGCCAAGGGGGGGGTGAGGAAAACTCACCGACGAGAGTACTATATATAACGAACGTTGGAGCAGACACCCAAACCCCGCTCATGATAATCACAACTCAAATGGGCAAAACGCAGTGGGTGTAAAGTGCCCAGGGTGATGTGAAAGGGTCAGAGCCATGCAGGCAATTGTGAAAATGCGATCTAGACGCGTCAGAGTAGGTTGGGGACGGAGCTCCAGCGAGTTTATTGTAGATCCGCGCAAAATCAATAGCCGGCATCAGGGCGTGGCCAAAGGGCAGCTTGTGTGAGGCTTTCATTGCTCCTTCCTCGGGATTGTCCGGTCATTGATGCATACCAAATTTGGTAAGTGCCGCCCACGCGTTTCGGTTGACTCACTCTGCTTAACATCCCTTGCACCCGCCTTGCTTTCTATTCCCTTTAGAAAAGCCAATAGAGCTACTAGATACGCGACTTTGTCCAAACGCCAAGGCAAAGTCCCGATAATCAGCCGGTACAGATCAAGGTCCAATTAGAGAAAGTAGCACGGGAACAGCGTGTTCTATATATCATGATTCGGGCGCTCCGTCCGTACGCCGCAAGGTGAATCTACAGGAACTCGCCACTACATAGCCTTTTATCTAACAAGACTGTCCTGGGCAGTTTCGATTTCTCAGAGGGGTGCTTTGCATTCAACGGGTCCCAAACTAACTATGTGATCAATAGCAACGATCCCCCCACAGCCCAGGCAGCCTGTTTTCACATCGCAATGCGGTATTTTAATTATGCCCTTCGGAGCACTCATGTGACTGGACAACCCAACTCGTGTCTCTACAGCACTCCAGTCAGGGCACCGATTTCATTTGGGGTCTGATACAAGAAATGGGTCACCCTCAGGCTGTCGGGCCCCGGTCCGTTACCAGACCTGAGGCACCAACGCGGGGTACCATCCCTTTTGCGGAATGATCGCTTAGTGCAAGTTATCATCGTATGGTCACGATGGCCACCCCTACAACACTCGAGGCTCAGTCCGTCACCTCGTGGTCTGTAAGCAAAGTGGATATAGCCTTCGCAGCACATTGCTTCGTGGCAATTACCATATAGGACTCGGAGGCGTTAGGTCGGTCGGGACGCTACGTCAATACAGTCCGAGTTCCTGCATTCAGACTGATACTGCAGCCTTTCCATCCCCACAGCCCCCCAAATCCCAGTGGGTCAAGGGTGAGACCAGGCGATGATTGTAAACCGCTGCTAACGGAGTAGGCCCTACTACTCTAGCACTGCAGGTGTGGCGCCGGTAAATGCCGGCCTATTAGAGAATGGGAAGTTACATACTGTATCTTAGCCGAAGCAATGCAATCAGGCTGCCTGGGTGGATTCGGAGTCCCAATTCACGATTCAAAGCACGAGGTGAATTGGTGAAACTTATAGTGTATCGGCCCTTGAAAACCGGAAGAGTGAATGGCCAATATCTGGTATTTGACAGATTGCGCGGAAGGTTGCAGGCCTACATGAGGAAACGACAGATAGGAGCTGACTGTTTTGTTCATTGCACGGGGCTAAATTTGCCAAATTTGGACCAGTGATCTTGGAGTGGCGCATTTCACGTACATTTCCAACGGTACTGCCATTCTTGTGAGCGTATTTTTAAGGACTGACGACAAATCAGGGCTCACTGCTCAGGTAAAGACGACATGATCTGGCTGGATTTCGGGATGTGGGGCCCCAGAGAAGGAAGTCATCCGAATAAGGATAGCCCATGCCTCTATCAGATTTGGGACTCCGAGGTAGTGCCTCGAGGAGCGATGAGTGACGGATGAGCGCCCCAAACACCGTGACGGCTGTTCCGTGCACAGGAGGGCACAACCCAATCAGTGTGCTTGGAGGACGAAGGCTAAACCTTCGTGTCCCATTTTCTTACGCACGAACGTTACCATCAACTTACAAGCACTTAAACCCCACCAGGATCTATGAGGATGTCCCAGGGCGGCGGTGGAGAGGATGTCATGGGTTTCTTTAGCACCCATGCCACCCTGCAAGCATGTCCGTGACGAGTGATCACCGCTCTCCGGTTCCTGTAACGTCCAAGGTGGCTCACGTCTGATGATTTTGACTTTCTTCTCGGATATGAAGGCGGGTGACAGGGTCGACCGAATCGACGGCCAAATTGCTAAAGGGTAGGTCGGTACATATTTCCATAACGAAGCAGCAATAAGAAATGAGAAGAAATGACGTCGCTCGGGGGAAGGGCTTTGGCGCATATACAATGTAGTGGGAGTATGAAGAGGCGGCCAGAAGTGACGGTTGCGCAACAACCCTGGTACGACGTTAGCTGGGGTTTCGAATCCATACCTACAATCGCTCCATGGGAAGTACGGCGCACCTAAGTGATCGAAATAAATGGCGAACATGCACATTGTGGGCATTGTGGATCACAAGCTCCGGAACGGCGTTTTCAGTTGGCCTCCGTTGACGACACGCACGTTGCAGGTCATGAGTATACCACCAACGCTCCCTTCTTGCCGAACTAGATTATCTGGGATGGAATGAGTAATAAATACAGATACCCACGCCCTCAGAGGTCGAAGGTCACGGTTGTTGTGATGCCAGCCGGGTCTTGTAGACTTCTGCAAGCTCAACACGGTCGTGTCGAGGTCGACATTATACAGACTCGTGGAAGGAGACGTGGAGCGCGAGAAATACGTGTTGGGCCCCAAACGGGCCCAGCAACAAAGCGCAAGCCTACCCATGGACATGCAAATAGACGTAGACATAATAACCACGCGACATCTGATCGTACAAGGACCGCAAAACCCCATTTGATACACGATCGGTCCTGTCCGCGAATTTGGCTGAAGCAAAGAACGATGGCCGCGCTGAACACGCCGAGCTGCAGAACTGACATTCGAAATGAGCGCGTCCTACGGCGTGAGGTCGGCCAACAGGCGGAGTTGAATAGACGAGCTTATATGACATGACAGAAGATTCCAAAGAAAGTGGATGGTAATTCCATTTAGCCCCTATGTGCAAGAAGATAGTTCTGTGAAGCCAAGACATGAGGAAGATGGATAAAGTCCGCGCCCTGGGCGCGAGGCATCGCTTAGAACGCTGTCGTGGGGTCTCGGTGGTGGATATTTGGCCCGAAGCTTCGTTGCGGCGCTAGCGGTGCACAGTATTGTACGACACGAGCTGTGTTACTTGTGAGTGGAATAACTGACAAATTAATACAGTATCAGCAAAACACGCGCAGGCATTCTGTGTGGGTCAGTGACCCAACTTGGATGCGCAAAGGAGACGACGTCGACCACGATATTATTGGTACGGTCACAATATCCGGGCCACGCCGTGGAGGTAGATTTCCGGGTTATTAAAACCACTGTGTAATGCGTTGTGGTAAACAAGCGATGTTGCCATTTGGTCAGCGCCGCGACAGGGACGACAAGGTGCAACACTCACTCACACACACAGGCCAGGCGCGGAGACTGCCGCAACTTGAACACCGCTGGCGGCTCAGTGCTTCCTCCCACTCTCACTCTGTCCATATGCTACTCACACGCTCGGATCCACCAACACACAACACTTTGGATGCGCAGGGCAAAGGGGCCCACTCTAGCATAAGTTTCAATCCCCTCACCCGATGTGGACCTTGTTCGGTCTCAGAGACGGCGATGCTCTCGCGACAGTAGGACTGTTTAGACTCCATAAATTGCAAAGCCAGTTAATTTCCGCGAAACCCATTTAGCTGGATGTTCACCCACGCGGAGGTCACCACCTTTTGATCCTCCGTATCGAGACAACACCCGATAAGGGAGGTTCCCAATCGTAGCGAGGGAGAAGCGAATGCAACTCTTTGGTCAATGATCTCAGCTCCGATCAAGGATCTGCCTCGAGAAGCCCGGGCCCGGGGTGGGTCACTACTGCTCCACAGAGCGTCAAGCACCGTCAGGCTCGATCAGGAGACTCGAGAGTGTGTGAGCTCGATCAAAGCGGCGCTCGTTCTCACACTACCCGGCGCTCCGCGTGTACCTCCCCGGGCCCTTACCGCGCTGTGAGGAGAACAAAGAGATGGTACTTCGCTGGGCCTGACACTCAGATAACTTAGGACGAGAAAGCCCTGCGAAGAATGAGAGATATACGGTATTGGTATTCAGGCATGCTGGTACCGTCGAGTGTCTTGAGTTCGGGCAACGCAACGAGGGCAGGGGAACGAATACGATATGCATCGTTGACGCGAGGACCAGACGCAAGAACGCTGACGGGCCGGGTGGTACTGTATGCTCTGTCCTATGCTGCTGTACATGTACAGCAACTCCTAGCAGCCCATCGAGGCAAGTCACACTAACTGGCACACTGATAGATGATCATGGCCACAGCCTTAGTTAGACCAGCTTTCGCATGTGTTGTATTTTGCAAAGCTATACTCGGGGGATTTTTGAAGGCGGCGAGACTTGGTCATAGTACAGTAGCCGGCGCCCCAACCTGCGTGCGGGGCTTGAAGAATATGGTCCAAGAGCAAGTCAAGAGGCTATTACTGATGATCAACGAGACGCAGTCTTTCGACCCTAACTCATTTTGCTAAGTCTCTCTGTCATGCAGACCGTGATACTCCATTCAACGTTGATGCGGGCCTGCCCATGGGTGCTGGTCCAGCGATGGCTAGCACTGTGCACAGCGCACTGGTAATCTATCTGTTCTCGAAACGCCCCGCGTGTGCCGTCTCTTAGCCTGCTCCCTCTCGCATTCATTCCTGCTTGTCTTCGCCCCATCTTTCTCTTTTACCTCGTGCTCGTAGCGTTACCGCTGCGTGCCCTTGTTAACCTCAGCATCGACACTATGGTATACTGATGAGCCGTCTCGGATGATCCACAGATGATGTTTCCTGTCCCTTGAGTTCTTGACATTCCCGCGCCAGACATCCGCTATGTACAGTACAGTCCTTGACTCATCCTTCGACCACAACCCATCTTTCGACCACTTCAAATATCTTTACCAAAATGGGCCCAATTGAGCTCAAACTTTGTATATATACCCTAGTAGACATTCTTATTACAATGGTGGTCTTTTTTCTGTTTAAAGTCGTAAGGAAAATGAGATCAAAAAAAGGATATCGTCAGCTAGTGCATGGCGGTCAGAGAGCTACACAACATAAATACATCTTCCCATGTCTGACATCATAATCTAGCAAGGGGGAACACGCGTGTTTCTCTGCACCTACAGCATGAACATTGGTGCTGTTGGCATACGGCGCCCGCGTGACGGCACCGGCGCGCTCAGACGACAGGGCCGTCGGGCACCCACACTGCCGCAGCTCACGCGAACGCTGCTAGTGCGTGAGCGAGACGTGTAGCTGGGCATGAAATCGCCATCCTCATCACCGTCTGGTCCATCCGAGGGGTAGGCAGCATCGCTCTCGCCAGACTCACTCCCGAGATCTTCGTCCGACTCGCCTGTCAGCCCCGGCGGGCTCGACGATCCCTGACGGGAAATGGGAACGGGAGTGGCAAAGGCAAGAGGTGAAGGAGGCATGACGTCAGACGGATAGACAAAAGCGGGAGCTGGTAAATGTTGCGGTGGAGGGGAGGAAGTAGGATATTGCAAGTCGATATCTCCTTCCATCTCCATCTCTGTCTCGGCTGCGGGACTAAAATACACCATCTGCTGCGGCGCGCTCGCCAGGATCTCTGAAGGGGACTGGGGCTGAGACTGAGTTTGGGGAGCGAAAAGCTGGGGCCCGATGGCAGGATTGCCATTAGCGTCATTGTAGGAGGGGTAGCTCCCAGGGTCGGCATAGAAAACTGGCTGGGATGCGGGGAGAGACTCGAGCCTGAAATCGGACTTGGTCTCGGACCACGGTAACTGACCAGGGTTTAGGAAGGCGGTCTGAGACAAGTCGAGATCTGCAAAGCCCGTCGTGGAGCCCGTGGGGAAACCGATGTCAAAGGGATACTCGTGCTGAATGTCAGCGGTCATGAAACGGGTGTTTTGAAACGAGCGCTCTGAAGGGCTGAAGGAGAAAGGAGAATTAGGAGAGGGAGGATAGAGAGAGGAGAGAGGAGAGGGAGGAGAGGCGGTGCGACGTGGGAAGGAAACAACATTGGCAGTGGCAACAGCCAAGTTTGTACGCTGGTGCTGGTGAGGGTAGTAGGGATGATCAGACTGGGGAGGAGTGTGGGGGGAGTGGTGGTGAGACAGGAATTGGGGCGGACGGTTTGACGAATAAGGACGAGACTGGAGATCCATCCTTGAAGGGGATGAAAGAGAAGATTGAGACTGATTCGGTATGAGAGGAGAGGACGGATACGCGATGCAGGCAGAATGTTGACGATCAAAGGCGGGGAGAGGCCGTGGCTGATGAGTTAGAATAGTGGCCATGACTCTTTTCGGGTTCTCGTCGTGGGTGCAATGGCTGATAGGCAGACGAGACGGAAGTGGATGCGAGTGGGGGCGGGAGGAAATCGATCGAGCTGCTGCGGTCACTGGAAGTAATGCAATGCAAAAGGAGAAGAGAAGAGAAAGAGAAAGAAGGTAGCAGTAGCAGCAGCTCTCACTGTGTTCTTGCTCTCAGTTGTTGTATACACTACGTCTTTATATAGTCCTTGATTGCCTTGCCTTGCTTGAGCCACCTACCCGGTTCATGTCCTTTTTGGTCAGTCACTCTTCCCTCCTTCCCCTTCCACTCGACAGGCCTCGAGGTAACTGTTGTTTGCGAAACATACACGAGGCTACTATGCCTTACAGTCGTTCCGTGATCGACCTGAAATTTGGCGGTCACGAGTTGGTGACCTTGAAGACAAACCCGCCGGCCCGCGAACCACCAAAAAAAGGATCTCCACATTTTCCCGGTCGATTTTGTTCGTTCAAGTTCAGTCATGTGCATATAGTATAAAAACCAAGTCCTATACAGTGGGCAATGTGGTAGAAATGAATTCGAGCCCAGTAGAACCAAAATGCCGAAATGTAGGTCAATCACAGAACGATCGTAAGGCATACAGTACAGTAGTACTAAACTCTCTCCATAAATCTAACACGGAGTTTCAAGTTCCGCCGAGCTAGTCCACTTGCGCAATCCCATCGGCTGCACTGAATCTTTTCATCCTTAAGCTCCCTTCAGCCCTCGAGATATGATCCGCGCGCACCCATCAACTTTCGTCCTGGGTCAAACTCATGGCAATACCGGACGTCTATCAGGGCATCAACCGCAGACCGTTGATCTGACGGCTGGTGACTTGAGGAAAATTTTCCCTGGGTTTATTGTACATCAGAGCCGTTCCCTTTAGGTTTGATACAGTAATGATGTATTCGATAGACATTTCGCGTGCCAAAAAGAACGATGAATTCCCCAAGGCGTATATCACCTCCATCTCACTTTCTACATAATGGGGATACACGAGGCTCGAAATGCCCTGGTTAGCAAATGCCAGTGAATCCTCAAGATGCTCAAGTTCCTCTTCTAGGATATTCCTCATTCACATACGCCGTCCCATCCGAGTTCACTACGTCGTACAACCCACTGGCACTGCGGGTTTGCTAAAAGCATACACACGCGGAAGGGTTCCGCCCAGATCAAGATAGACCTATACTTGATTTCGGCGTTCCGTGTGTTACCGGAGGCAGGGTTCATACCCACGGACGCGGTTTCGTTGTTTGCCTCGATGAGCCTTGCAGGACACTACGGTGCTGCTGGAGTGCCCCAGACGCTAGGATCTCTCTCGTTCATGCCGGGTCCATATCCTACGTTCATGATCACGCGCAGAAGAGCCCCATCAATTATCACTCCCGACAACCATGAGGTTCACCGCCTTCGCGTGTTGAGCCACGCACTACAGCATATTGAGAGACCCACAAGTGAGCTCCTGCCGGGGGTTAGATTGAAACCATACTAGCCTGTTCACGTTACCTTAGGTGACAGTAGTTCGGCTCGCTGGGGGGAAACCCCGCAATCGTAATCTGTTCGCTTCGACATCTTTTACGGTTCCGCGTCGAAATGATCTGACCTCGTGCAAGCTCGGGATGCTCCGGTCCTCCTCTCCACGTGTAGGCCTCGAGGCCTCGAGGCCAACTACCAGCACCGTTGCTGCAGTGCTTGTGGGCCATTTGTCCAAAACCGACCAGGCGGCGGAATCTAACTTACAGTAGGCTTCCCGCGCCAGAGAGGACAGACTTCTCTGACTCGGATCTGGAGATAGAGTGGACGTGGGAATAGACGGAATTGACTGAACGTACCGCCTCTTCGTTTCGGATACCCATGCACTGGCCGTGCTGCTAAACATCGCACGTTTCGCATTGGACGAAAAACTTCCCTGCGCCCTCGTCACCATCATCTATGAATCAAGAGAGCAGTGTCGGAACGTGTGCTCAGGGAAATAATAGAAAAAAGCTCAAGCGGGAAGATGGGAATTTAATCGGGGTCGTCTTCCTCATAATCGATCCGCGTTCGCTTCGGGCCTGTGCTCACGCCCATACCGATTCCGCATGCTTCCAGAGCTTCGAGGTGCAACCTTGCTGTCCGTCTGCTGCTTTCTTTGTGCGAGGCGGTGTTCTACGCAAAGCACCAAAAGCCTGCGCTTTGACGACTGCAAGTGTGTCAGATAAATGGCGGTGCTCCAGGGGATGTGATCGGGTGGCATGGGCAATCGTTCTGCGAGGTCTCAGCTTGGAATGTGTAACATTGACTTCACGTCGCCGCCGTCACCGGCCGTGACGTCCGACTTTATCGAACGAACCACAGGAAGCGGAGAGAAAGGGGGTGATCTGTGGTAGAATCCGAACGATGTGGGCCAAGCCTCAAGCGAATGCCGTCACAGTCATGGCCAACTTGAAGCAAGGAGACGTCAGCAATTCCGCTGTGCCAGAGTAGAGAGATGGGAGGTGAAAACAAAAAGAAAACCGCGCATACATGTACTTGGCTTTTGGGGGCAGCGATGCGGCATACTCGTCGTCCTCCACCGCGGCGCCGCCTGCCGCTTGATACTGCCTGGCTGCGCGGCATCTCCGTACGCAACGCTGTCATTGCCTAATAGAAAATAGCTCAGCTGGAGCAGCAGAGAGACGGGGTGTGAAAAAAGAAAGACGTGCGTGCAGCAGGAGAGGGAAGTCCACAAGGAATCAGTCCGCTGCGCCATCGGGCTTTTTCGCGAACAGGTTGACCTCTGTTTTTTTATTATAGACATGCTTTAACAGAGCAGCAGAGACGGTGTGAAAACAAAAGGAAATCGTGCGTGCGGCAAGAGAGGGAAGTTCAACTTTTAATACTTGTACATAGAGCTACAAAGCCAGGCATAAACTGAAACACTAGAGCGTAATTGCCTGCACTATGACACCCACAGCTAGCAAAATTCGTGATTGCTTGGCCGCAAGTGGTCCAGCTACTGGTTGATTGAGAGCTGATAAGATGCGATTTGCTTCAGGTACTTCAATGAAGCGCATTAGTAAACAATATGCAAAATAAAGGTAAGAGGAATTACAGTCCAGAGTCTGGATGGCAGCGACAGTGGCAGGAAAGTTTGGTATTTCATCACCAGTTGTTGCATGGACCAGTGGCATTATGTTGCTGGTAGGTGTGCGGCAGAGGGAATTATATAGTCGGGCAATCTGATTTGCATCTCTGTGTGCAGGACAGTGGGTCAGGACATCAATCAGAATATACTGTGAGACTCACGATGCCATCATCCGAGCAGCCAGTCGATTTTCAAGACCATGCACCTGAGCAACAAGTCGGTTTTCAAGACCATGCACCTGAGCAACAAGTCGATTTTCAAGACCATTGATAGCTTCCAAGATAGCGTTGCCATCGGCAATGGCTGGGATATTAGGGAATTTGGCATTGTTGATTACTTCTAAGTCAGGTTGAGCAGTCATGTCATGCAAGCCTTAGTTGAGTAGATAAGGGTGGTTCAGTTTATTGGGTTCTCGGAGCTGGGGCCGCGCCACAAGCCACAAAGGGTACCCGAACAGGAGTCCCAGTTGCTATATTAGGTCTGAATATTCGACATCCGACCAAAACACGCCGCCCCTGAACAAACTTGATGGCGTCCACCAGCGACTCTCCATGGAAGCTATTCTGCCAGGCCGTAGATCACAACAAGCAAATTCTTGGTCCCATTTTTTCTGTCTGTGTTTCTATAAGTACAGATGTTGAGAATCTCTACGGTGAAATCTTCAAGGAGCTGCCTAGAGGACTCGGAGCTCGGAAACACGTCGCAGTGCTCAATGTGACTGACTTGAAGCTCTGGAAGCTCGCAAAGCCCCTCTCCACCGTGACGGATGCTACATACAAAAGAGCCCTCGCCGATCTGAAGTTTCCAGATCCTGGGTCGGATGATGAGCGGCATGAGGTGGAGCTACTCGACCCAACCAAAGAGATATCAAAATGTTGGGGCGAAGAGCCTCCAGAAGAGTGTGTACATCTCGTTGTGTGGGTTCCGCAAGCAGATGATGGTGCGGGTCTGTCACTTCTTAGCATTTCCATAGTTGACCTGACCGCGGTTGGCGCAGCGTCTGATGTTCGAGGTCTCAAGCGAAAACATGACGAAGAGATTGAAAGAGCTCAGGTACGATGTCGCCTGGCCCAGTTCATAATGCATCCACCATGGCCCGTGGAAGAGCCCCCAAACTTTGAAACCCATGCCGCAGATCTCTCAACCGATCCTTTCGAATCCAATACAATCCCCGTCACCCTCTTACAGAAGGAATTTGGAGAATTCGAGGATGATTGCGAACTCACCCCATCTATCGAAGCACAAGATCTCCTACAAACACTTACCATGGCGACCTGCCAATTGCACACATCCGAAGGTATCCGGCTCGAAGTTCAAAATGTCTTTCGTGACGCAGGGCTGCATTTTACCGAGGCGGTCCCTGAAACTGAATTTGGGACAGATGGGAGCTTGCGGGCTGTCATCGTACCCCCTGTAATTCGGGAGTATAAAAACGAGTTGGGACGCGCGGTCGTCAAACCCATCAGCTATTATGCTAATTTCCTCACCAAGCAGCTGCGTCATCGTGGTACTTGTTTTCCCTGTATTCTCGTGCTTGATGCTGGTAAGCTAGCATATTTTTTTGTCCCTCCAAAAAACCTTATACAATAGAGCAGGGTCATGCCTCGCATTCTACGGTTGTCTGTGGACAGGATCGCGGATAGTCATCCAGCTTTTAACGCCATGGTACAACTTCGCGACTCCCTGGACTGACGAGGCTGGTCGGCTATCCATTGCAGCCGGTCTGTCGGCCTTTTTGAACACGGTAAGGCGCCTTGAAGCCCACTACCTACGGGAGTCGGGCCTACCGCTGCGCAAGGGTACCCATCCCTATCCAACAAGCTATACAGAAGACGAAACAGGTCAGCAGGTCAACTTCGAGTACAAAACCCGAGTTCCAGAAAAGCTGGTATTTTTGGCGAGGGCTGATGCCGAAGGCATCGGTCTTCTCATTGTGAAATTCGTAAGACAATATTCGGCCGAGACCCACAAGTTCGTTGCAAGGCTCGGCCATGCACCAAGGCTTCGAGCTGTGACTACCCTTCCCGGCAGCTGGATCATGGTCGTCATGGATTATTCGCCATATCCATCGCTCGGTGACCCAACTGTGCTCTCAGACCGGTCACGCCAGATGGTGTTGTCAAAGGTTACCGATATCGTTCAAGCGCTACACAAAAACAACCTCGTTCACGGCGACATACGATCCATCAATTTACTCGTCGAAGATAAGACCGTTGCAAGAGACGAGGACTTTGCAATCCATCTAGTGGACTTCGATTGGGCGGGGAGGATTGGGCAGGCCAAGTACCCGATGGACGTGAATAACAAGACAGTGACTAGGCCGGCGGGAGTCACAGGTGGGGCTAACATCACCGTGGAACATGATATGGCGATGGTCAGAATGCTTTTTTAGTTGGACTTTATCAAAATTTCTGTTAACCACAGTTCCTCTAAATTTCAAAATTGCGGCCTCTGCGAGCTTGCCCGGAAATGCTATTATGTAATACACACATCCAGCTTGGTTTGTTCAGCGTCCTTTCTCCGCGTTTCTGTGAGACACATACAGCCTTGCGGCGCATGCTCTATCTCAATTCTGCTACCCGAACTCGTTCTTCCTCCTCAGAGGGAGCCATCAGTGCCGACATATGACCTGCCAGAACCGCTACACATTCAATGTCGAGTGCATCGGCAAGTATTCAGGCTCCGAGCGAGTGTAAGAGGCGTGTTTTGTGCGCTACCCCTCGCCGCGGTCATGGAAGAGCCGTCTATGTGCGTATATGCTGTCTCCAGAGCTAGGCACGCTTGACGATACTCGTAACGTAAGTTCTTCACCTCGCATCTCTGTCAAAACATTGAAAACAATGGTTCTAGAAGAGTCGTGCTCTCTTTTCACAGCTCCATCGATTCCTCGAACACCGTAGGCCCGGCCTTATGACATCCTTTGCTCTGGCCCTATCGAGAACTTGGTGCCTGGAGAGGCTTTATGCACAACGAACGCGGTGGCCCCTACTTTTTCACATGCGACGTCGCGTGGGCGTTTCCGGAGTCCAATTATTTATTATCCGTTATCATGATCTCTACAGTAGTTGTGGGTTGTTGCGGCTCACGAAGAGCTTTTTCGTCCTCCATAGGGGTCTGTATTCAAATTGGTCAAAAAAGTTCGGGCATTTTTTCGGGCCGTGTCCAAGCTAGAATGTTTTCCGTGCATTACAACTCATGTCGTATTGGAGAAAAAGCATGAGTGCGCTCCCCCGCTCAACAGCCTTTACATCTATCTTCAACCAAGATTAGACAGCTAGAACAGCTCAAACAATGTCCCAGCTGATGATCTAGACCTCGAGTGGAAACCTGAACATGTCCCTCTCCTTACCAGGTTGGTCTTCCCATTCTTCGTATTGTATTTCCTTAACCTATCACACCTCCCCAGACTCTCGATGCTCTTCCCGTTCACGTACTCACCCCCTTCATCGGTCCTGCTCCACCTTCAACCCTCGACAAAATTTGCCCGTGGTGTAGCTCAAGCAAAGGTCCAAACGAATGGCTCTACTCACTACGTGCTACCCGCACCAAACTTGTTGAGCTTTGTCGTGCCCGCGCAAAGGAAGTATCTGCCGAGCAGAAACGGCAGATCATTAGTGAGGATGAGGACGTGGACCAGGATCTCGAACAGTTTGGTGAGGTCCTCAAGCGTACTACCGACATCAAGCGTCCCTCTACCGTCAATCTAGTATGGACTTTATGCAGTCTGCCGAGCTCGAGCTATGCGATACGGACCCATTTACCGGGGGTTTTACATTCCCATTCTTGTTCCGCTCATTCTTTTACGATACAGAACTTCTCGTCACCTCCATCTCTCCGACCGCATGTCCTCCAACCCCATTTATGCGCGCCCATCCTCCGTTGATTCCCAGACTCTCAACATTTCAACACCCTCCTCTACCACATTGGACTCTTCTCGTTCGACAGCTACTCAACGGAAAAAGCAGCCTTCGAACTCATATTTCCGCCACTCAGTACCTACTATGTCAACCCATTCTTCGACCTTCGTCTCGGAAAGGTGAGTCAATTACGCCCGGCGGGCTGGCGGGTTCCGATTCTGGTGCTTCTCAGATGCTCATTCTCGCTACCGTCTTCCAATGTGTCGAGTCACTGTCGACCGGGTTTTGACCATCGCAGCCTGCCTTTCCTCGAAGCCCATTCTCTTGAACCCCATGGATAAGCGTGATGAAGCCACAGAGTACGACGGCCTGCTCCCTCCTCATACGCACCCGGTCTGAGCTGAGCTACACAAAGCGTGCGCTCGTTTTTCCGACCAATTTGCTGATGTGGCCGGCGTCCGGCGCGGTCACGGTCCGCTTGATGTCCGAACGAAGTCTCTACCGTATAGATCCAGGTTGACGACTACTAGCATGTATTCACACGTGTAACCGTGTTGGACTCCCTCTCTTTCCGTGCCTCCTCTTGGACTGGCTGTACAATGAGGTACGGAACTCCTAATCATCTCAATGCTCACATCGTCACGCAGCGGCACGGTATTAAGCGAACTCCTACCGGCGAGGTTCAGCATGTTTTTGGTTGGAAATGCAAGTCTAATGTTTGGGATTTTGAACAGAATTCAAGGAGCTCAGGGAGCAATGGCGTAATGCCAAGAAGGATGTAACAGAATGTCTGGCGCGGCTTGAACGGGCTGAGGAGCGCTACGCTGTGCGCTCAGAACGCTTCAGTATCCTTCACAACTTACGACCAGCCGCCCAGATCCTACTCCTATGGGAGACAGCAGCTTTACTGCTCAGGGGTTCCCGGTCCACTATCAGCTGGTTGTTGTCGGTGCCTCAGCAGGATACCCGCTTAGCGCGGACACGTCGGTGCGCCCCCTGCCCCTGCAGTCGTAATACGGTTACTCTATTTCTGGTGCAGCTCATTCGCTATACCCCGTCGCGCTGACTATGCCTGCCCCTTCTACATAGTCCGACCATCCCACGCAATATGAGGGTGATACACCTCCCCAGCCTGGTTCTACCCCTGGCATCCAGCCCGATGCGTTCATTCAAGCAATCCGCGTCGATGGTACCACTACGTGCCATTATGCAGTGAGTGACCTCCCCCGTGAACTCACGCCCAAAGCGAACTTTCAAACTTCTCTGGCAGTCGCAGTCCCGCTTCACCTCGCGCCACATCCATCGATCATGCACGTCCTTCTCAACTACCATTACCTGACCCCATGCAGTACGAAAACAATATTAAGAAGGCACTGAATTAAACTTGTATTTTCACTCAAATGGCACGAAAGACTGCCGACGGAGCTCAGACACATTAGGTAAGCTACTCAGACTTCCCAGTCGCCCGGGCCTCCGACAGAATTCAGACACATTAGGTACAGTAATCATGATCTACCCAGACCAGTCAGACTGGTCAGACTGAATTCAGACATATTATGTAATCTACTCAGACCGACCGCTAAGACCGGCTCCAGACAGCCCAGACATTCTGGAATTGGCTGATGGCCGGTGGCTGGCTGGCGCACTTGGGAGCCATATGAAGTGTGTGGCTTGGTTAAACAAAGGCACGCACCTGTAAGACGTCTTGATTAATTTTCCAAAACCGCAGAGTCTTATCTTTCAATTAGGTAATGAGTTGGAGGTCACCCCAATCTGCAACCTGTTGAGGAGTGATTGCAAACTACTAATGGTGTACTGATGAACCGCAAGACGAAGAGCACACTAAAGAGCCTAGTGGAAAAGACGAGGGCGAGGGTGCGGTGGGAAACAAGGCGGGAGAGGACATGAGGATTACTAGTACAGACGAATGCCTGGAAGACGAGGATGCGGACGAGGAAGAAGATAACTTGGACGACAACGATATTCGTAGAGAAGAAGGATTTTCAGAGTCGTGAGGCAGTGTGCATGGTGCTGTCCTTAAAACGACACTGGATTGTAGCTCCATTTAGGCCACGCGACTTGGAGGGGTTGAAGATGCACATGAGAATGATACTAGTAACGATTGCGTGACATTGGATGATATAGTAGATCCCCAATGAATATGATCGCATACGTTACAGGTGACAATTGCATGATATATTGGAATGACAGATTCTCAATGAACATGATCGGGTATCATGTAACATCCGAGAGTTCTTTATGATCAGCTATGACCATATTGGCCTTTGCCCAAACACCTGGTTGGTGGCATATGATCCGGCCCGGCCCGATCTGACATGATCATGCCCAATCAGACCAAATTTATGGCGGAGTCTATAGTCTATCCCTAATTGATGCACGCCACAGCCGCCAATAGAGTACGTACTGATGCATCCGTCACATACATTCACGTCCTCTGCATGGCTGCCTTGCTATTGGCTGAACAATGACTCTTGCCCTTCAATTAAATTTCCCACCGCCACCATCACCATCAGTCACAGTCACTATCAAACCCCCTCTCCCTCTTGTATATGCATCGCTCGTACAGGGCCTCAAACGGCCCCAGCCTATATGTTATGTAGGCCTATGCATAAGTGCATTTTACCACTCTCTATCGACGTAACGTCAGCAAGATGGCCAACTGGAATGATCCCTTCGTCCTCTATAAAGACAACCGTCCTGGTCATCTTATTCACCTGATGTCGTTCTGACAATCATCTAGTCGCTCTGATCAAAGCTCGATCGAGTGGAATTACAGACGCCAATGTGCGGGTAAGAGTATGAACGATTCCTTGAGTTACCCCTTCGCTCAGCCTGTTGCAACCCATCGATAAGTATGCAGACGAAACGCACCTCCGATGGGCCTGTCAGAGTCGGTGTCTATCTCAACCCTACCTGCATACTCCCCGCGCTGCTTCTGTAGGTTGCATTATTTGCACGAGCGCGCGCAGCGCGGGAAAGTATCCAGGACGATGGACATGTGTGGCCGTGTGTGTGGCCACTGCATGAGCACCCGTCCGTTAAACTCTGCGCAAACGGGCTCCACGATGTTCCATCACTGGACCATCAGCGACGGGTTTGGGGGGAAGTACCAGCACTCCGCAGAGTTTGATAGAGGTCACGCACAGGTGCCCACCTCTGCCATTGCTCCACAGTTGTCCGCGATGGAGGCCCTCGGGCGGGTGGACGAAGAGCGCGCCCTGCAGCATGTCGATGGCCGGGAGAGGGTTTAACCTCCGGTAGCGCGCCTCTATTGAGTAGAAGGTTTGTAACGCAACGGCCGCCTATCTTATCACGATACGCACTGTATAGGTGATGATATTGATTATGGTACGTGCATAGATGCGACCGACGCCATCGCCCCGCCGTTGTGCACGAGGCGCTCGAAACGGTGGAGGAAGAGGACAATCACGCGTTGCAGCGTATCAATAACATGGAATCTGTCCATCTTCGCTACTCCCATGAGGAGCGCTGCAGTTGGAGACAGGGCCTGGTGCCAAGGAGGCGCGGGTGGATGGGGTGGACAGACGCAGGGGAAGCGGGCAATGTGATTGAGCGAACCGGTTACTCAATAACTTCCGGTCGGTGGCGCGTCCATTTTACGCCAAGTTGCTGTTGGCTAGTCACGAGCAATGACACTTCAAGTTACTCTTTACTACTTCAAGTCACCACTCCCTCCATCACTATCACTGTCACCATCACCATCAAACCCTCTCCCTCTTGTCTTGCTGCTCGCCCCCATTGCTTCTTGATGCTAGAGTCTCGGAAAATGTAGCATGTGATACATCTGATCACTGTGGATCCCTGACCTTTTAGGCGACTCGTCTGGTATCTGCAGCCTCATCACAGTACCATTTTCTTGAGTTCTAAACAAACGAAGGGCGTGGAAAAGGCAAGAATAAGCAGTCCTAGGTTGTCGGACGATTTAACCCTTGGCCATGCCGCCGGATGGCTATTTACGCGAAGTTGATCCTAAAGCTGCAAGGCCGGTAGACTAGTACTTTTCTAGCGCCCTCATCACAACATTCAACTTGGAACATCAATCAAGAAGTCAGCCATACTTCTTAGGTTCGTGCTATCAGTCTGAGTCACGTATGTGCACCGCTTCTACAGGGCCTCGAGCTGACCTATATATTGTGCAGGCCCGGGCCTTTGCATGGGTGGACCCAATCACTCTCTATCGACGTAGTATCACCAAGATGGTCAACTGGAATGATCCCTCCGTCCTCTATAAAGACTTCCGTGCGTCTCTTGGTTATCGTATTGACCTGATGTCGTCCTGACAATCATATAGTCGCTCTGACCAAGCTCAATCATGCCATTTCTGGTATCTACATGTGCGCTCACTCTCGTACCCAGGAAAGCGCACATCGATGTGAACTAACAACCTCAGTTGGGAGACTGTGTTTACTGCAGGGTTTGAGCTGGACGTCCTAAGAGGAAAACAACCCTACAGATCGACAATATGGGTACGTCATCGTGACTATGGATTATCACCGCAGCTCAAATCGAAGTAGCTGTACCTTGGAACCCGCTACACTGCTCTATTTACCTTCATCCTAGCTCTTATTGGTGAGGACGGTGGCAAGGTTTCCTGTCGGGTGAGACTTGCACGCTCCTGAGTTTCTGTGAGGCTCTTACCAATGTGCTAACTTGCACCATGTCGCAGCCATTTGTGATCGCAGACGCTGTGAGAGTGTCTTGCTCAATCACCTATTTTTCTACTCTTGTTAAATGAGATGTTAACCCCCGCAGGTATTGACGTACGCCAGTTGGGCATTCGCCTCTCTTACTATAGTTCTCCGCGTGCAAGTCATCACTGCGACTCTTACCATTTTACCGTCTTCATCATGTCATCTTTCTTCCAGAATCGCAATATGGAATCGCCAACGAATTGTCTCATTTCTTTCTGTTTGTCTATGGTTCGCTGGCGTTGCTTCCACTATTTACAGTACGTTTTGTATCCCAAACTGTGTACCCCATGCTCTCATTTCCCATGCTTGTGTCTGCGAAGGTTTGACCACGGTACGGCATTTTCGCGTGAGTCCTCCCTTTAGAGTTTCTGGACTCACGCGCACACAAAAGGTGGAAGCATTCTCTACCCCAAATCAGTACAGGTGCACCATCAAGGACCTCCACAAGTCCCTGTCTGCTGTTGTCACCATACTAGTGGTCGACATAGTGCTCTTCATGAGCATGCTAGTCGGACTCTTGCGGTATGCGCACAGGGGCTCAACTGGTATATGGTATCTCCTTTACCAACAGGTGATGCCCTACCTTTTCTCTTCCACCAGTTGCTGATGTCTTCAAGTGCATCATCTGGATAGCCCTGGCGAGTATTGCGGAGGTGCCAATTGTAGTGGGTGTATTTCTATTTCTTAATGGTCCTGTGTTAACTCTTTCCAGGTCTTCCTGGTTCTCAATTTGAATGGTGCGTCTGGAATTCACACGTGCGAGAATTAAGCTGAACTTTCTCTCTGCCCTGATAGACGCTTGGGCCGAAGTATGATTCATCATTCTATTGTTCCCTTTCATTAGTGGCTGATGCAGCCGTCATCTCAGATGTTCGTTCGCCCAGCGGGTAAGCGCGATTCCAAAACTTCATCAAAAGGCCACCTAGCTTAAGGATTCTTGTGCTCTCCTTGCAGTCGCAATTTTGTTCGTCTTTAGTCTCTCTTCCTGGCAGTCAATAGTAATGACTTGGCCGTAGGTCCCTCGGCGCAGCTCGCTTGTATCGTTCTCTATGCCAACACGGATCCCTCACCGAATATATGTACGTCCAGCTTGTCCCTAAAATAACCCCAGAGTTGTTCCTCAAGTGTCATTTTGTTTCTTTTTAAAGGACATCTGAGCTGCCCCACTTCTCGCCAGGGAGACCCATCTCCAATACGCAGAATAGACCAGGCAATGTCCATAGCTCGATCCATTTTGTGGCCGCCATCGAGTCAAACAGTACTCGGTCGACTTCTGGGGCACCAGTTTTCATTCCGAAAGACCCCATACAATCGAAGTTCGCTCCAGGAGCATCGAACCCCGGGCTTGTACATGAGAAGTCAAAAGACAAGGTCAGATATGACTTGGAGACAGCTTAGTTCACTTGGATGGAGATCAGCCCCCTTTCCCTTTTTTTCCTTTCCCAGACGCCAGAAACCCCGTGGAAAAAAAACATTCAGGCGGTGAGGAACCGTTCATCAACCTGGCTCATTGAATAGCGTTGCTCTTGGTTCAAGTTTATCTAATCGTGACGTACCTTGTTGTTTTGAGCCGTCAAGCTCAAGTTGTAGAACTGTTTTGTAGTTTAGTTATACTGTGACTGTCGCCAACATGAGCCTAACAGTGCTTATCAGAAGGTACCAATTCGTCCCAAGTAATAAGGCACGATCTCCACCTGGTAGCATCGGGCAGGTGCGAGTCTAATTTTCAGGACGCGCCTCCTGCAACAAACCACACCCATCTCATGTGCTGCTATATTCTGTTGGCATAGCACGCTATTTTAGTCTCGTCAGTCCGATCGAGGGCCGAGTGTCGCCATCGACCTTGCCGGTGCTTGTCCTCTCGCTACCTAGTCAGTGTAGTCACACACTAACACACAACGAGCGAGTCCCTCATACGGAACGTATTCATCCAGGTGTATCGCGAACTCAGCCGTTTACGGGAGATGTGGAACAGGAGAAGCTCCCTGGGCTTTCCTTGCACCGTCTCATCTGTCGACACTTTCGACTCGGCGATCGCGACCCTTTTCCTCAGTTGAAGTTCCTCCTCTTCCTCTTATTTTTCTTCTTCTTCCCCTCCCTCCTCTCCTTTCTTCTCGAACTCACCCGCGCGTCCGCGTGCGCGCTACACTGGTACAAGCTGCCCAACACTCTGAACGCGTTCACCTGGGATCTACCTTTCATCGTCGAGAAGAGTGCGCTTTCCTATCTTCGCTTCTTCCATACCACAGTACCATTCTGCCACGACACTAACAAAGCCGATGACACTCGGGGTTACGAAAATGGTGTCTATAATTCTAACGGTATCTGCGCCGGGCATCTCTGTGGTTCATTGATTGACACGTAGCGAGGTGTCCACAAAGGACGCGCACTCCTGACACTGGTGGCTGGTAAAACGCAACTGGAGCAGCGGGCGATAAAACAGATGACATAGGGCAGAGGTCCTCGGCTGCCCCAGATATCGATTTTACTCAGCATCAGCTCGAAAATAGTTACACAGTCAGCACACAGGACCGAGTGGTGATTCACCCGCACTCGTAAATCGCGCCCAGTCTTGCTGGTGGATATCCGTCCCATGCGTGGGCGGCAGGAATGTAGTCGCAGGTCCAAGCCCCGGATATGAACATCCCGACAGACGACCATTTCTTTTCCAAACAGAGAGGGGAAAAACCGGACATCGTCTATCTCAAAAAGCATTTCTACGGGGAGGGGAGGATAACTTTGCAAGGGGGGCATGCGCTCTACATCATCGAAAAGGCTACCGAGATCCTGTACACCGAGCCCAATCTGCTCCACATCGATACACCAGTGACCCGGGAGTTTTTCCAACCCTTGTCCCTTGCGTCTCCCACTGTGATACATTGACGGGCTGATGTGTCCTTTGCTTCAGTCTGGTCATGCCACATTTGGGATCAGCGCCATATGCCCTGCCCAGCTCTTGGTCTCTTCATCAATACAAAGGGGTTACAGCTGTGGTGCTGTAGGTGCCAGCTGATGCCCGTTAATCGAGGCCTTTGCAAACTCTCGCATTTCCTGTCCATGACCGCCATGTCCCACTATTTATTGTTCCCAGGACGACAGCGTCTTGTTCCCTGAATTTGACTTTGTCGATGTCACAAACAACAGAGGCAGGCAGTGTTATACAGTCATCTGCCTGGGGGCTCATTTCTGCTTTCCGTGTAAGGTTGGTATGCGATGCAAGTCGTGATGGGTCGTTGATAGCCTGGTACTTGGTAGGTACCTTAAGTGCCAGGCTGACTCGAAACATGCTCGTTGTCCTTGACATCCGTGCAACTTTGACACCATCAGTCTCTTTGGGACAACAACTCTATGTGAAGGATGACGGCGATCGAGTGCCCACTGGCAGTGAATCAAGCTTATCAAGGCATCAATTCGGCCACGTTCAACTACGGTATTGACAAAGGAAGTGCACGCCCAAAGTGCCTGCCCGTCAAACAAGAATTACCGTAACTGTGCATTTCCTAGTGGGGGCATTTCGAGAACAACAGGATGGGTTACAGTATTTTCGTTCGGGCAGTGACTGAAAACTTGAAGGCGGACCGCCAGCACGGTCCGCCACTGGTACTGTAAGCAGCCACAATTTGGCAATGTTGGGATTCAATTGCCATATTGGGTCTGAATATTCGATATCCGACAATATATGTTCTCAACCGACAACGAAGAACTGATGGCGTCCACCAGCGGCTCTCCTTGGATTCTAGGCTGCCAGGCCTTAAATTTCGAAAATGAACGCCTCGGTTCCTTATTTGAGATCCTCATCTCTCCGAGTGTCAATATTAACTCCCTCAGGAGGGGAGTCTTCAATGAGCTGCCCAGCGAAGCTCGGAATCTCGGCACAAGTCTCATTTCGAATGACTTGCAGCTCTGGAAGCTCTCCAAGCCCATCTCTTCTAGGAATGCTATAATCAAAAGAGCCTTCGTCAATTTGGACTTTACAGATCCGGAGCCGGATGATGAAAACCCTAACCCCGCACGCGAGGTGCAGCCACTTAACCCATTCAGCGCGATATCAGCATATTGGAACGACGAGCCTCCGAGAGATTGTGTAAGTCTCGTTGTGCGCGTTCCGAAAGTGGATGTTGGTGCGGATCTGTCAATTCTTACTTAGCATTCCCATTAGTTGACCTGACAGCAGTTGAAGGAGCTAAGAAGCGAGAGCTCGAAGTGGAAGATGGCAGTGAGAAACGTCAGAAGTTCACCCCAGGTGAGGATGAGGTACACTTATTCCCATATATATCCGACGATGGAGCTTAGCTCAAACCCACGATGTTTCAACTGCTCGCTGGGCCCTTACCCCTTCTGACGCAGCAGCAATGCCTGCATTTCAGAATGAGCAAGAGAAGCGACCCGTCCTTAACGGTCGCCCGCTCCATAACTTTGGTCCTCCTATCGGTCTATTCCATCCCGTTTTCAATTCTTTTCATGCTGCAATGAGAGATCCGGAACGCTCTTATGTGGATGCAACGACGTATTCTTTAGTCAAAGCCCTTTTTGAAGCCTTCTCCGGTATTTACGCCTCAGAGGACCTCAGGATAGCTGCGATCGACAAGCATCTGTTCCCCCTTCTCGGAAGCAGATTCGAATTCGTACATGTTCAAGGTATCAAAAGTGATGGGGTGATAGCTGAATCTTGTGGCCCTTCCTCGGTACTTGCATACGTGGCAATACGAGAGGTCAAAAATGAAATTGGAACAGCCAACACAGATCCCTACAACCAGGCCAGTCTTGCTTATCGCAAATATTGGGCAGACAGTTCTCGTGAGTTGGACGAATGCGTGCTTATTATTCACGCTTTTGCTAATTTGTGTATCTGCTAGGGGATGACATCAGAACTAGGTGCTATTGCCCTAGCATCATTCTAGCAATTGCGGGTCCATGGTTGTGCGCCCTCGGCGGCGTTTACCTTCAAAAGGTGGTCATACAACCTTTAACGGACTACGTCTGGCTTGGTGGCGACGTTTTCAATGCCGACCGCCTAGTCTTCGCATCACGACTCTTTACTGCCTTAAAGTCCGTGATTTCCACCCTCCGGACATACTATCGGTCTCTCGATTTCTCGAATGCCGTGGTGCGAACTGGGATGCCTGACCCCTTTCCGTTTATCCAAGAATATGAGTCGAAGAAATTCACGTACCTGTCGCGCCTTGCTCCAGAATACTCGGGGAAACTATTGTACAAGGCACAGCTTGACAACCGTCTCGTGGTCGTGAAGTTTGTGTCGACATACCACGCAGAGGCTCACCGCCTTCTGGCTGAAAATCGACTGGCACCAGCCCTGCACTACGCTGGCATAGAGCACGTTGGAAGACAAACGTACGGTGGACGATACATGGTCGTGATGGACTTCTTTGACGGAAAGCCGCCGGTGGATTCCCTCTCCAAACGCCAATTAGAACAGGTCAAGCAAGCGATCAGATTGCTACATTCGCGTGATCTTGTGTTCGGAGACCTTCGACTACGGAACATTTTGGTCAAGGATGAGAGCGTGATGTTCGTTGACTTTGATTGGTGTGGTAAGGCCGGGGAAGCACGCTATCCTGTGACCCTCAATGAAGATGTCAGTCTTGATTGGCCAATGGGTGTTCGGCCAGATTCTGTTATGTTAAAGGAGCATGACTTATCAATGTTGGAGAAACTGCAGTAAATTTGAATGCCAGTTCTTTTCCAATTGACCAGTACAAGTATCATGCTCATCGATTTTGATTAGTGAGGACAGGCAGGATGCCGAGTGACTTGTGTAAGGATTCAACGAAGGCCAATATACCGTGCAGCGTGATTGGCATCAACTACGTACAAGTTCCGCAAGCAGATAATGTTACGGATCTGTCAATTCTTAACGTTCCTATTAGGTGACCTGACCGTGGTTGGTGCAGCGTCTAATATTCGAGGTCTCAGACGAAAACGCGACGAACAGATTGAAGCTCAGATGCGACATCGGTTCCGAGTCACCAACCATTCACCATCGTCCTTATTAGCAAGACCCAAAGAATTTCGAATACGTGCCACAAATCTCGTGTGTTGACCGAATTCTCCCCACCCTCCTGGGCTCCACCCGGTCATCATCCGCAAGGCATACACGGAGCTCGGTTTCGCTGTCGGCGGCCTCCGCCTGACACGTCCGGGTGAGTCGGATGGCCATGACTGGAATGGTTCCATCACGATGTCTGAAGCCTGAGTTTCTGTAGTCCCGCAGGCTCAGCCCTCTCGGTAGTTGCTCCCTATTCTTGGACATGTTGCGTGTGCCAGTGCTTTACTTTCAAGAGGCAATAACTTTGAGCTGCTGGAGCTCGTGCTTGTTGCCCCGTACCTCACTTCCACCAGAGATGGTATCGCCTTTCCTCTCGAATATCGTTCCGGAGCCTGAATCTCGTAAAGTGCGGTTATTTTTAAGTGACAACTTAAAACCAATCGTGTGGTTGCCTATGACATATGCATATGACAAAATTCTTAGCATTCCCATTGGTTAGGATCGCGGTTGGCATAGTGTCCCAGACGGTTGCCCATATCCCCGGAGCAGCTAAGAAGCGAGGACTCGAAGCGGAAGTCGGCATGTCATTCCTGACTCGGATGCATGTGACTACCCCACTCCCAAATCAAGGACTTAAAATTCCTGGGCTTGGATAGGATCTGTTCTTCTCGTTCGTCAGGAGTATAAGATTGTCCTGGACACTGGAAGAGTGGTCAAAGAGAAAAGCGTGGAAGTGGTGCAATCGTCATCGGCCAACTAGGAGTCGGTACTATGTGGTTCTCGCCGCTTACGGCCATCTTCTCACATCTGCGTCCAAATTCCAATCTAGGGAAGTCACGCTTCCTCAAGATCTTCCATGTTCTTCTAGGTCGTTTGAGCAAGCGTAAAAGAATTGCCTTGCAAACGGACGGGAATTTTTTTGTCCTCTTCAAAGACACTGACGTTGCATGGCACGATACTGCTCTCACACATGGGACCTGGGTCCTTGTTGATTCCAATTACTCTGCGCATCAGTCGTGTGACACCTTCCTTGACGCTTCCATGCAACGGGGCGTGTCGGACGTGCAGGCAACTTCTCCCTTGCAATCACGGTGGAAGCAGTGGGAGAAGTATTGTTCGGGGACGTTGTACGTGATGGACTATTTCTCTCTCGACGAGCTCCGCGGCGTCCTTGGTTTAGTTATGGAGACGATCTTGCCGGCTGAGCATTTATCCCACAGCAAGTTACTCGATTTGAACAGTGATACTTTTGGAGGACGCTACAAAACATGGAGTCCTTCTGCTCGCACCTGCATGGAAGAGCCCGACTATGCCACTATTCTTGCACCCAAAGTGGCACAGGCTGCAACATATCTCGACGTGATTGCCGTTCCATTTGTACTTTTTTGCCATCTGGCCCAAGAGTCTGGGTCCCAAAGACAGATCAGATCTCGTGGCCAGTGTCGCAACGGATCACTGATAGAGCCACATCACAGAGTCACTCCCTGCACTCACACACCTCACCCTCACCACATGTGCCACACAGCTCCAAGCCATCATCAATGAGGTGCTTGGAGCACCATGGCACCAAGTCCTCACCACATGCCCGAACCTTGCCATCCTCGTCCTCGCACCCAAGGCAAGTG
>QLOZ01004995.1:0-14466 GCA_003314065.1 Lactarius sp. MG50 | reverse complement strand
CGAGGGAACGGGTCCTGCACAGTTCGTTTTTTTTTTCGTCTTCCCCAGGTGTGACGGAGGGAAGGTAAACGAGACCCATACGCACCGCAGCGGAAAACGCAGCCCAGTCTTCTTGATGAACGAGCGTGACGACGCGTCCGGGGCTCTGATAACAAAGGGAAAAGGAATGCACATGCACGCATTTGGTCAGTCAGTCAATAGTCAATACTAAAGGGGCGGACTCGGACGCGTCCCAACACAACTTGAACATAATCAATGAGTCACGGGTAAAACGTACCGTAGGCGTACCGCGATGGTCGTGCGATTTCTGCGCAAAGCGGCGTACGTAGCCTTTGAGGAATCCCGGACCTAAGTTACAAGAGATTAGATAGCAGCCCCAGCCCGTAGTAGTAGCAGCAGCAAGTGCAAGCAAAAGAAAATGTGAGATGAGGCACCGTCTGGCTGGTTTCGGACGGACGGACGTACTCTCTTTGACGACGTGTGGTGGAGGCTGCCAACCAGTGCGCGCGCGCGCGCATGCGGGGAGAAAGTAGACGGAGCGTTAGCTTCTTCGAGTGATCCACGAGGTAGTAGAGTTAAACATTGCGACGCACGCGGAATATGAGGGATCCGTAGCCAAAGATGATGTATGGGTCATTGCTGCTGGCCCTCGCTTGCGAGTCTTGTTGGCTGCCGGTGCTGCTGCTGTCGATCGTCATGTACTGTATCGGAGACAGATGAAAGCGACGGACATGAGCCGGATTTGGTGGGACGAAGATCTCTCGATATACGTAACGTCTAATTTGTCGGAAATTTCCTTAGACCGATTTAAGGCATTTTAATGTCATTAAAATGGAGATCTCCGCGCGGTCCATGATAATGGTACGGAAAAAGATTTCAATGCATTAAAATGGTCCTACCGAGCATTATCAGGCTTGAGTATGACTAAGCACTATCATTATAAAGCATGCCAATGCCAAAAACAGCAACCTAAAGGCGTCCTCCATTATTAGTCATCTCAAGTCATTATAAGTCATTAAATGTAAATGCTGACATTTTAATGAGAATACCGAATTGCGGTACCATTTTAATGACAAGCCCTCCTTATAAGTCATTAAACGTAAAATGTCTGTATTTTAATGAGAATACCGAATTGCAATACCATTTTAATGACAAGCCCCCATTATAAGTCAAAAAAACGTAAATGTTTGTATTTTAATGAAACTACAAATACATAATTCTCCCGTCTATCATTTTCATGAAAATACCACATGACCATGCTCCCATGTCGAATCCAATTCCATTGTAGCTCCCCGTCGTACCTATAGTGTTCATGATCATGCCCATGATTGTGATTGTCCTCGTGGTTGCCGTGTCGTTGTCACCATCATTGTCTTTGTAGTAATCGTAGTAGTCGTCGTCATTGTAATGATAGACATTGTTATCATCACTGTCGCTGTCGCGGTGTCGTCATCGTTGTTGTTGTTGTTGTCGCCGTCGCCATCATCATCATCATCGTCGTCGTCGTCATCGTTGTTGTCGTTGTCATTGTCGTTGTTGTCGTTGTCGTTGTCATCGTTGTCGTTGTCATTATCGTCGCGGTGGTAGTGTCGTCATCGTCACCATTGTCATCGCGGTGGCGTTGTCATCGTCACTGTGGCATCACCGTCATCGTCGCCATTGTCGTCGCGATGGGGTGGCATTGTCGTGGTGGAGTGGCATCGTCGTCATCGCAGTGGGTGGAATCATCACAGTGGGGTGGCATCATCGCAGTGGAGTGGCATCGTCGTCGTTGCAGTGGGATGGAATCGTCGTCGTCGCGGTGGGATGGCATCGTCGTCGTCGCGGTGGGGTGGCATCGTTATCATCGTCGTGGAATCGTCGTCATCGCAGTGGGGTGGCATCGTTGTCGTAGCAGTGGAATTGTCATCGTCGCGGCGGGGTGGCATCGTCGTCGTCGCAGTGGGGTGGCATCGTCGTTGTCGCGGTGGCATCGTCACCGTCGCAGTGGCGTCGTCATCATCGTGGAATCGTCGTCGTCGCGGTGGCGTCGTCGTCGTCGTCATGGCGTCGTCGTCGTCGTCGTGGTGGCATTGTCGTCGTCGCGGTGGCGTTGTCGTCGTCGCGGTGGCGTTGTCGTCGTTGCGGTGGCGTTGTCGTCGTTGCGGTGGCGTTGTCGTCGTTGCGGTGGCGTTGTCGTCGTCACGGTGGCGTTGTCGTCGTCGCGGTGGCGTTGTCGTCATTGCGGTGGCGTTGTCGTCGTTGCGGTGGCGTTGTCGTCGTTGCGGTGGCATCGTCGTCGTTGCGGTGGCGTCGTCGTTGTCGCGGTGGCGTCGTTGTCGTCGTTGTGGCGTCATCGTCACAGTGGCATCGTTGTTGTCACGATGAGGTCGTCATCGCCGCATTGTTGTCGTCACGGTGTCATGACGGTATCGTTGTCGCCATAGCCGTCACCGTGAGGCGTCTTTGCTGTATCGCCCTGTCGTCACCGTCGTGTCGGCATTGTTGTGTTGTCAGAGCTCATCGTCACGTCCTATAGGAGTGATAGTCACCCACCTGAAAACAAACCAGAACTTGATAGTCCGCATCACCAATGTATGGTCGTGATAGTCGCTGGCTGCTCCAGAGCGAGGAACATCGAGGTGGTGAGGTGATCCCATAGTAATGACATGTGGCGGCCGTGGTGAATTCCCTGAAGTCGGGGCAGGGAAAATGGGTGAGGGGGACAGAGACTGGACCATTCGTGTTGCGACATCGAGCAGGCCCATGCAAACTATATGTTAAGCAACAGAGAGAAGGTGGTAAAATGAAAGACGCACCGCAGAGCGGGGACTCTGCCCCAAAGCACGCATGCGACGTCATCCTCACCAGCAGCATGCTGGTGGTGGGTCCTGTGTAAGACATAGTCAGCTGTTGTGAAGGAAAGTCCTGTGTCACTGATTCGATGCCGTGTATGCTGCGATGCTGGGTGATTGTTGGCCAAGGAAATGTCCAGGGGCTTAATTGGCCCCACGTCACACAGATAACTAGGCTGCCTGAGGGGTCTTTTGGGGGAGTAGAAGGTGACGGCAGAGTTGTATCTGAACAAGGTGAGGACGTGATGTGCTGGAACTCTGGTTGAAGGACTCAGAGAAAACGAACCACCACAAGCGCACGCGTGATTGATTTGTAATCATATTATGTAACATGAAGAGTATGAGACGACTCAGAGCGCAATGGGTAGATGTACTGTACTAGCGTCCCTCATCCCACTCCATGATGTTGGACTAATTAGTGGGCTTCACACGATGTGCACGTGTCATACATTTGGCTGGAGCTGAGGGGCCACGGGCCGGAGCTGTAACATTGACTGGCTCAACACCACATGCGGCGCTTGCCAGTGGGTCAGGTAGGGCTGGAAATGCTGCTGTTTGCAAAGATGGTCTGCGAGAAGGGGGCCGAGTACTTGAGTGATTGCTAATGGCAGAGAGCTGGTTTATGTCAACATGAACTTGAGACATAACTGCAGGTGTAGTAGACTCGGAATTAAGGGACAGTGAAGCCCGGTACTGAGTTGTTAGCTGGTCAAAGTTAGTTCCACCACAGCCCATAACTGTGAAGGCAGGGGTTCCTGAGATGGGGGTGTCCGGAGCAAGGAGTATGGTGGCAGGAGGGTCTGGCATGTAGTCATCCATCTCATTAAGTATGTCAGCTTCCCATGAGTCTTTGGTGGCAGTTGGTTCAAGAGTCGATGAGGGAGCTGAAGGTGCATATGCGGTGTCAAAAACACCACGATTCACGTACTCCATGACATCAAGGGCCCAGTTGCGTGACTCAGACCTGCCACCTTGGAATAAACGTGCTAGGTAAAATTCGAAGTCATTTTGATAAGGAATTTTTGTCTCAGCCCCAACAGTTGTAAACTCGCGGTCATGAGTTAGGACAAAGCATGCCTAGCCAAAGATAAGATAACCATTTGATGTCAGCCAAAGAGGGGTACGTACAAGAATTGCCGCTCCTGCAACGAGGCCCTCAGTGACGCTTTGTGCCCCCATCTTGGCACCTCTAGCCTTAGGGCCTCCTTTCCTTTTCTTCAGAAGTGCTGATTTACCATGCATGATTACACGGCAGATCTAGAGATGCACTTTATTAGACCTTAATGCCACAGATTAAAAATTAAGCTGACTTACATTTATGATTACAGGGGACATTAGGAACCCCCTCCCTGACGGTGCTTTTGGGTCTGAGAAGAGGACAGGTGCAAACCGATGGTAGTTGCCGTCTCTCTTGAGCAAGGCCACGAGGCTGGGGTTGTTTGCTTTGTCTGCTGATTGCTCCAAGAATATGTGCGGGTCAAGGCCAAGGTCCTTGAAAATGATGGCTGCGGATTCCTTAATCGTTCTCAAGATATTGGACCTTTCAGCGTTAGCAGTGGTCCGGAACTTGATGTCCATCAGATCAGAATCTAAAAAGAGCTCTAATGACGTACCAGAGATCCAAATCTTTGGTACTGTTGCATCGCCTTGCGCAGGCCCTTGTCCTCTCCAATAAGATTATAAAGCTCGACAATGGCACACTGAAGCGCCATTTCTGGACCCTTGAATCGATCAGGGTTGCGTGGGTCCACATTTGGCCTTGGTGGTGACGGAAATGCATTATCAGGGACCCAAAAGTGATAGAATATGATGAACTGTTTCGCCAGCTTATTGATTTTGCCATCGAGAGTGAGTGTTCCCCTTGTGGCGCTACGAGCAACCTTGGTTCCGCATGTAGAAATCAGAGTGTCATACTCTTTCTTGAGGTTTCGGTGCTGTGAACGCAGCTCACTGTACGCTTGTTGAGCCATTGAAAGGGACTAGGATGCAAGGTCAAACAAATGAAATCATGCAGGGAAGGACAGCTACCTTGCGGAGCTCATGTATGCCAGCAGTCGGTGGAGGGACGTGTAATATCTGGTCATCATCGCTTTCTACGTCTTCCCCACCAGACTGAGGATGACCGTCATGAGCATCGTCATCAAAGTCATCTACACCCATTTCGGCAGCAAAATCGTCTCCTTCTGAATCGTCGGACATGGTTTGTTAAGGCTCGAGGGGCCTTCTGGCACGACTTGTGCGACTAAGCCCAAAGGACTAGACAAGGAGTATCACGTGCGACGATGAGGAGCACGGGATCTGAGCGAGGTGCTTCTAGTGACCTCGATGACGTGAGAAGATAAGCTAAGTTCTTCGGAGTATTGCGGAGTCACGAGACACGTGACCTAAGGCAATCTGAGCTAAGTCGTTGCAGCCGACTTAGAGATGCGTGGGAGTAAAGCTAGGCGTCCGAGCAACGGCGAGGACGATGACGGGGCAAGGCAGAGCGACTTGAGATAGCAGAGCTCAAGGCGTGGAACAGGGAGTGGGACAAGGGAAAGCAAGGTCAGGTCTCGATTGCGAAACTAAGTCAAGCTTAGGGCTTGACTCTGCGTAAAGTGGACTCCTTATATAGGAGTCCTACAGGGAATCACGTGTCACCTACTACCGAGTCATAACGAAGGTAGTAGAATGTCCAAGAACATTCTGGGCTAAATATAGTACAGGAAACGAGTCAGGATCTAAGTATAGTAGCGGGCGATCCGCGGATCGCCTAGCGTGAGTCACGAAGCCAAGACAATCAGTCAGCAGTCCGTAAGCACGTACAGTAATCAGGCTCTGAGTCACAGACAGGAGGCGTAAGCGTAGTATCGTAAGCAGTCCACGTACGGGAGTCAACGGTCCGGCAGTCCGGGATGGAGATCGTAACATGGTTGCTCTGAAGTAATAGATGAGAGGGAGAAGAAATGGGAATGAGAGAGATGTTGTCGGAAATCTCTCACCGAACAATGTCAATATATAATGTCAAAGCCACCAACGTCCATAACAGGAAGGAGCAGCAAGGTTCATGTCAATGACAGGGTCCAGGACCTCGTGCTAACATCTTGAACACGTCTTCAGGTGGCCGACAGTAGGAAACTACGTTGACAAATTAAAAGCCTAGAACAAGAGCAGGATATGGGCTTTGGTTCCATGACGTTCAACACATAATTTTACCAAATAAATGTTGCGCACGCATGATTACGTGGTATGCGATTGGCAATGCACACTGCCGAGAATCGTCGAATCATAAAACTCCTGGTTGGGCTGATGATCAAGCAGTCGGATAACTAGCTTCTGGCTGGAACAAGAGGCAAGGATGAGGCAGAGGGGATCGGTGATGTAAGCCATGTCCTGCACAACAAAAATAGACTGCAGTCACTTGCCCATTGTATGTGTCTTAGGTATGCGTAAGTGAACGGATGATGGTCAGGGTCTGATCGTAGGAACATATTAATATGCGATGGGGGTCATGTGGGACCGGACCCACGTACCGTCAATCCCAACCCAGTTGAATGTCAAGTGTGGGAACACATTGGTATTTTTCCCAATCTCGCGCATCAGCTATCATGATTCTGTCCTCCATGAGAAGAGAAGGGAGTAATACCCACCAGCTTAATTTCTGCGTGAAAAGGCAATCTAACCAGCACCGCGGATGATCTATGGCAGTGCGCCAGTGAGGCCAAAGCTATCCGAGAGCTATGCGACACGACTCCATATTCGCATTGTTTTCAACCCAAGACTCGTCGATTGGATAAAACATCCCGGCGTGGACTTTCTTGCACACCCACTCAAAGAGGGGTGGGTAGAGCGGCTCCAGCCACTTGAACTGCTGTGCGGAAGAGCACAGAAAGCGGTGTTCTGGGTATTGTTCCATAAGGTCAACTTGTGTCGACCATGATCGTGCGACCTTCTGCTGCGTGACATGGTACGGCCACAGCCTGTCCTTTCATCAGTCACGTGCACCGTATGTGAGGTATCGGAATGCGCGGCACATACCAGGCCGTGTCGATGTAACAACGACTGATCCCCCACACCTGGGGTTCCTCCAGGCCGTATTTGTATATGTCCACGCCGTGCGCTTCCCTATTCTCGCCGAATACCTCATCAGCAAGCTTGCATGTGGCTGGTACGCTCTCAGGGTAGTTCTTGTAGAACGTATTCATAATCGCGTTGTGACGGCGAGTGCCTTATTCTGGAGCGTTGAGTTACTCTGGAGAGTGCCGATGAGCTCACGAAGGGTGGTGAAGTCCTAGAGAGCCCCCCACGTTTCTTGGTGGTGGAAAAATGAAGGAATGAACGTCGGGCAGCTGAATAGTGTCACCATTCCAGGAGACGCCAAACATTCTTTAGTTGAGTCTAACGCTGAAGCGACAAAGGGGACGACATACCTTGCAAGAGTTCTACTTCGTCTTCCTCCATCTTGACAGCGCGATCAAAGCCACCGACGAGGTCCAAAACAAGAAGGGTTGCATCTTCGAGGTCAGGCATGCTCTGCAGACGTCCGACGAGCCAGCTCTCCGCGCCATCGTCTAGAGAATCGTGGGATGCACCACGGGCAGCGGTATATCCGCAAAGGGGAAAGGGATCTCCTGCTGTGTGAGGTCTACCACGTGGCCCTCAAGAACTCGCAAGGCACGGGTACCCATGCGTGTGCGCAAATTCCATGCGATCTTACATGCTGTGAATTGGGGTTCAGCACCCAGGTCAGTGCGGAGGTGGCGGTACAAGTGCGGAGGTAGGTCTTCGACGGCAAGTACACCTGTACGCTCGCGCTCGGCTACGAGGACTTCTCCACGAGGCCTGGTAGCGAGTGCAAGTGGCCAGCGCGCTGAGTGCTCCACGGTGCGACAGCAAACGACAAGGCCTTCCCAGTTTCGCTTGAGAGGGATCCGGTATTTGTCGTACTGCAAGGCGCCCATCTGTAGATCGTGCGATAACGAGATGGTACAACCAACTACCGCGGCTATCTGCTCCCCTAGGGGGATATAAGATGTGATAAACGGTGGAGGTGGGGGGTCTAAGAAGTGAGCGGCACGCATCGGTGTATTGGTTGATGGCAGTGCGAAAGGTGTAATTGGAAAAGACGCCGGGACGCATGACGGCTGAAAAAAATTTGTCTGTGAGCGAGCCCAGGGAAAGTAAGAGCTCGTCAAAATAAGCAGGCATCAAGTCAGGTTCGTAGGGATGGAGCACGACGCGCCAACTAATGCTTTCGGGTTCGTTGGAGACGTCCGACATGGGAATATCAAGGATTTCAACGGCGGCCTGGCCTTGGCTGTCCCACAATGTATGAAGGTAACTGTTGATAACGGCAAAGTCCTGCAACTCGCCGTGCAGGTTCTCATGAGAGGTCTCGACTAGCTGTAGATGGCCATTCGAGGGACTGAACAGCTGAAAAAAAACCCCAGAGAACGAGGAAGGTGTGGGGATGGATGAAGACAAGGAGGTATGGGCCATAATAGACGGTGATGAGCTTTGGGGGCACAGGATAAAGAATAGTGCTCGGTTTGTTTGTTGGGGTGCTTGTGCTGGGAGACGGCTCTCTACTGGATGAGGCCAAAGAGGGGAACAATCTGGCCGAGGTGCAGCCACACCGTGCTATCCACAAATGAAGTGTTCGATCACGAGAGAGCGTCCTGACGTAGCCAATGCTGGTTGGCTATGGGTGGCTTGCGGTGGCGATAATGTGTGACCCATCAGTAGAGTCTTGATGTTGGGACGATGTGAGTGATGCAAGGAATGTGTTGTGATGAAACAGGCTCTGTGTCCAGTGGTCTTGGGATGCCAGATGAGGAAAAGTGAGGAGCGAAAAAGGAAAGAAATGAGGACCTACCTGCAGTAACTGTATCGCCAATAGTTTCCGCATCTAGACGGATTAGGGATCCGTTTGTGAGAGCCAGAGCCACTGAATGTGCCTTGAACTTGAACGAGAGCCTACAGAGAATCTTGCGCGTTCTTGAGATGGTATTCGTGATCTCGGCATTCCAGCAGGCTGGAGAGAACGCTCCACATCGTAGATTTGTGTGCCTTATAATGTCCAGTAGACCGTTTACTGAAAACGCTTCTGCTTCTCGCCTTCAAGTTCCAGACGGGTGGTGGGGACATGACGTCGATGACCCCCGGCCTACCGATACAGCCTGAGATATGGCACGACGGGCGGAAACGGGGGGGTCCGGGAAGAATCGAAAGGGGAAAGGCTACGGACAACCGTGACAACCTGTTACGACTCCAGCGGGTCGAGGTAGGCTTGCACGTGTTGATCAAGAAGACGGTACACTGAAGCGGCAAGTACGCTCTTCTACTGGGGATGCTGACTAAGCTGATTACGTAAGGCTTTACGTAATCGTCGAGGGGATCGTGGTAACACAAGGCACGTGATCTGATCTCAAAGATGCACGTGATCTAGCAGAGTCTTTGCAGCAGACTCTGAGGGGCGTGGGAGGTAAACAGGAGTAACCCTAGTCGGGGGTTACGACGGGATCGATGCTAGACGAACCAGGGAGAGACTTCCCTGCTAGCAGAGGACAAGGGACAAGGATGGGGGAAGACTTGTATGCTGGTATGCTAACGAAGTCTGAGATGGGGCTCTCCATCTCAGACGCTCTATCTAATATACATCTTTCCAGCTGAGTTCCAAGCTGGGCTCTAATCTATGTATAGTACAGGTCTGTGCGCCAGTGCTGCGCAGGGAGTCAGGATCTAGGTATAGTACAGGTCTGTGCGCCAGTGCTGCGCAGGGAGTCAGGGTCTAAGTATAGTATACTGCGCACTACGGCACAGTCAGGAAAGGGGAGTCTATGGGGAATCCCTAGGGGGAATCCCCGGCGGTATTAGCGATGGGATCTGGGGCGAGGCCATGGGGATTCCATAGGGGAATCCCCTCGTATCTGAGTCACGAATCGTACCGGGGATCTCCGTCTATCTCCACGGAGATCCATCTGGATCTTGGTCTGGATCTGGATCTAGACCTATGACGGAATGCTCTACGTCATAGGTTGGTCTGGGCATCGGGCCGGATACGGGCTACGGCCATCTGCGATGCTTCTAGGGTTAGGGCGGCGTCTAGGGTTAGGGGCCAATCAGGGTTCAGGAGGGTGAATTCGTAACACAACCGGAACGCGCGGTAACTTGAAGAACGGGGCAGACACGGCGCTGGGCGCTGGTGGGCTTTTCCGCACTTGGGGGAGAGTGTCGTGGTACCTCGCTGTTATATCACCATTGTGGTACCCTGCCATAGAGAAATTTGACGATTTGGAAGTGGAGAACGTCCGCTGCATCTGCCACGCGCACATAGCGTCATGGGACGAGGCCCTTAATACTGTAGTATACGCACGTGCCAAGACCGTGGAAGTTCTAGGCATTTTCTTTCCCCAGGATGCAGGCTGTACAAGAGATAATTTCATGCAAGCAGGTGAACGTGCCGACGAATCAAGCCGTGGCCAAGTCAGAGCCCACCAAGCAGGACTCCACAAGCCCAGCTAGTATCCCATCCGTTTGGCTGCAAGAAAACAGAATGTTAGATCCAGTGCAGAGGACTACACCCAGCCAGCCAAACAGACGTACTTTACCCTCCTCCCCAAGCCCATGAACGAACAGCGTGGGCCCAGCCGTACCCGCGCCCTCTTCCCCCGTGTCCCACGTGTAGCCCGCACCGTCAGCCGAGAACGCCAGAGCAGCGACGGGCGAGTTGTAACGTGGGAACTCTCGGAGCCGCTTTTTGACCTTGTGGTCCCAGATAGACACAGTGGAGTCCGAGCCGCGGGACGCGAAGGTGTTGTACGTAGGATGGAAAGCCAGCACGTTGACCAGCCAGATGCGGTCGACATCGCCAATTGTCTGGCGATGGCACCTGACTCGGAACACATACTTCTTTTCTTGGATGGCAGGCGACAGGTCAAAGAAATTCTAGGGCGATGCGGCCCTCGCCAGATGCAGCTGCGTTGCCTGGCGGAACAGATGATCAAGTTGAAGAAGAAAGATGTAGATTGGGAGACAGTATACCTTGGCCATCGGACATGCAGGCGTGGGCACAAGTGAAGAATTTTAGAGAGCTCTCGCGAGTCTGCTCAGGTGTGTCTATTTTGTGGACATCAAAAATGTGGAAGAGATGGCTCGCGAGAACAAGAACGAGGTGGTGACCAACGGGGTCCATAAAGTAGACGCGTTCGGGAAGTTGGTCTGGGCGGCAGCCGCGCAGGGGCCCCAGACCAGACTGTGCGATCCTAGGAGTCAGTGATGACAGCGTCTAGCATCACAAAAGGGTATCAGAAATGATGAAGACAAGTACCAGGACAGATTGGATTCGCTCGAATAGCGAACGCTTGATATTGCATCGTCATGTTGGCCAAGAGCATGAATCTTCTCCGATTCGAGTTCTGGCCTACATACGGTCAATATAAGGCAGGGGGACTATAAAGCGAAGTCACATACTCTCGTGCATGTTCAGCTGGTGGCTTAAATTGTGTGAGGTGGGAATGGTGCGTCTGGGAATGGTACGTCCAACAAACGAGTCGAGATGACTCGGAGACTGGACCACCGGATCAGGACCACCGGATCTACGCACTCAGGGCCCGGGCTGGCAGTGATGGGCAATTACTCGCTCACCCATCAAGGTTCTTCGACACATACGACAAGCTCATTCCCTGTTATGATATCGAGCTGGTCGAGAAGATCACAGACGCCTACCTCGATCAGTTTTTGTTCTTCGAGGCGGACAAGCGTGGCCTCTTCCCTGCATGGATCAAGCCGGCAGACACGGAGCCGCCGCTGCTTTTGGTGTACAAATGGTGCCAAGGCATCAACATCTGACGGACATCTGGGAGACCAGTGAAGGCGAATGCAACGTTATGATGGAGGCCGTGTACTCCAAGGTCTACGAGAAGATCGACCTGACACTTCTCAACCAACTACTGCGTCTCATCCTAGACCACAATCTGGCCGATTACATCACCGCAAAGAACAACACAGTCCTTACTTACAAGGATATGGCACATACGAATGCGTACGGCATGATCCGCGGGCTTCAGTTCTCGGCCTTGTGCCTGACATTCTCGTCCTAGGTCTACAGAGGGCTAGTGAGATGGCTGGCCTGCCACAGATGCCCAACAATTTCCTTCAATACCACGACTCGGCAACTGAGACACGCCACCCTATCCGTCTGTACTCCCGCTACGTGGACAGGCTCCACATTCTCTTCCGCTTCACCGCAGACGAGGCACGCGACCTTATACAACAATATCTCAGCGCCAACCCAGACCCGACGAACAATAATGTGCGGATACAACAATAAACGTTGTTGGCCGCGTGACTGTCGTATGCACCTTATCAAACACGACGTCAATTTGGGCCGTGCCGTATTCTGGAACGTGAGGCAGAGCTTGCCGCGGTCGCTGACAATGATCGAATGGGAGGACACATTCGTGAGCGTGTATTCGCGCGATAACCCACAGTTGTTGTTCTCGATGTGTGGGTTCAAGGTGCGGTCTTGCCCAAGATTCGGACGATGGGTGGGGAGCAGTATTCGCTCAAAGACACTGTTTGGAACCTCACCAACGAACAAACAAAAGAGCGGACGGCGCAAGCATTCCTTTGCGTCTCTGATGAAGGTGCTGTATAATACTTGTAATTGGGCTCGTTACTTGATGCTGACAGCATGTGCAGGCGTCCAGCAGTTCAACAACCGCATCCACCAAGTCTTGATGAACTCAGGCTCCACAGCATTGTGAACAAGTGGAACATGACGCTCATCGGCCTCATGACGTATTATCGCGAGGCAGTCATCCACACAAATGAGCTTCTCGATGCGTTGGTTAAGGCGGAAAATAAGATTTAGACTCGCGTGAAGATCGGGCTGAACTCGAAGATGCCGTCACGTTTCCCACCGGTAGTGTTCTACACGCCAAAGGTTCTTTTTTCCTTGTGATCAACTCACCATATTCTGATTGGGAGGTCAGGAATTGGGAGGTTTCGGAATGTTGTCAATGGGACACGTGCTCATCCCGCAGAGCGACCTCCGTTGGTCAAAGCAGACAGATGTCGGAGGTATGGACTTGCGCTCCTCAGGTCTATGGTTTACTATGTGCTTACCTTTGATTTCAAGTAACTCACTTCCGTGCTGGTATGACACACAAGGAAGACCAACTCATTCCCAACCTGTATCGCTACCTGTAGCCATGGGAGGCAGAGTTCCTTGACTCTGCACGTGTTTGGTCAGAGTACTCAATGAAGCGCATGGAGGCGAACACCCCAAATCGTTGCTTGACCCTGGGAAGACCTGGAGGACAGTTGGGACCATGGCATTCCCTGCATCAACACACTCTTCCAGAAGGATTGTCATGTGTATGTACCTCCGCTTATGTTGTTGTGCGGCCACTCATACGACAGTTTAGATTGGCCTACGATCGTGGTTGGTGTGTGCGAACTGACTGGAAGCAATATCAACTTCTCAAACAGTGAGTTCAAAATATACTTGATGGTGGCCGCTGCTCTAATTCCCCTGTAGCAACCCATTCTGGTGGATGTCTCAGCGTCACAATGGCAAGCTGTGGCAGCTGAATAACTATCATGTCGATGTCATCGCTGCCCTAGGGGGTGTAGAAGGTATCCTCGAACACACACTCTTCAAGGGCATGTATTTCCCCACCTGGGAGGGTCTATTCTGGGAGAAGGTGTCTGGTTTCGAGGAGTCAATGTGGTACAAGAAACTCACCAATGCACAGCACTCTGGTCTCAACCAAATTCCTAATTGTCACTTCACACTGGTGGAGTCCAACTATCAATTGTGCAAATGTCTACATTGGTTTCCAAGTACAGCTGGATCTGACAGGTATCTTCATGTACTGAGAGATCATCTACAACCAACAATCTCAGTTATGCTAATGTCAACTTCTATAAGATGAACTCATCTTTCATGGACATGCTCTTGTTCTCTGCATACAAGGTCAGCTATCAACAGGTTACAGCACTTCTGGGTTCTGAATTACTTGTTCACAGGGATAATAATGCTGAAAGTCAGACATATTTCAACTATGACTTCCAAATAATTTAGACTGGTACAGTAATCTGACAGGGGGCTGTAGGTAGACAGTACTACATAAGTATGACCAATCACAGTTGTAATTACTAGTAATTGCTTTCAACTCTTTCTCCTAAGGAACATGTCACCATCAAGATGCCAGACAACATGATATTCATCCCACCGTTTTGGATCTGGGAATAGAATAGCACCCCGAATAATGGAATCTATAGGGATGAAAATTGAAGAGGACCTGGTAACAGCCTTGACACGTGTAAGCTTTAAGTCCCTGTCACCCCATCGAGAAGGGCCAATCCCAGCTGTAAAGGGCTGAACAAGAGCAAATTGAAAGGAATTGCCTAGGATTTCACAAGTGAATAGGAAGATTAGGCGAACAAAGGCTGTGAGCTGAGGGGTGTATTGAATGAGTGCACAATCATAGCGTGCATGTCCATGGAAACTTGGGTTGCATCGAAGGTAATCTGTTGTCAGCTCCCAGTCAACTATAGACTCATAGTTCACTTTGACAAAGTGGCCTTCATCTGTATTTCGACGGGCTACTTTCTAGGGGTTGTACAACCTTGTACAACCTTGTAC
>QLOZ01004991.1:0-22794 GCA_003314065.1 Lactarius sp. MG50 | reverse complement strand
CCCCCGAGATAGTCCAGATAATTTGCCACTAAATTGCTCATTCGCGCTTATGACCCACCGATCAGCGCGGGAGGTGGTACACGTCATCAGGTAGGGCATTGACAGGTTGTGTAGCAATAAAAATAGGATCCAGTAGCCATGCTCGTGAAACCCCGGGATAACAATACAGCACAGTCGAACCCCTCTCAACCTATAGATGGTTTAACCCATATTCCTTTATATCCCATAGAACTCTCCATCCACCGACTTTGTAGGTAGGGTATTTCAACCCATACACCCTCCACGGTTGGCCCAGGGCATGGATTATGGATGGTTATTCCAGTGGTTAGGTTACAATGAACTTATGGTATACGTGTTAAGAGAGGTTGGGCTGTAATCGTCACGATATGGCAGAGCTCATATGTTCGATACTGTACCTCGACGAATACATCGAAACATGCTCATTAGCGATGCTGAACAAGGAGTACAGTGCATTGATGGGCTCCAGAAAAAGTATCCCGGCGAGCGGTGAGTCAACGTTCGAGTTGATGATAGTCCGAATGACGGCGAGTCGACACCGGCGTAGCCTCCTTTGTGATTTCAGAGCCAGTGGTAGTTTCCAGGAAGGCTTTCTGTGTCCAGCAGTCTAGGAACTTGGGATGGGGCATGTGCGTTGCATCGAGCAGCACAATGATGGAGCAGCCACAGACATGGGTCCCGCAGACTCGGGGCAGGGGCGGGCCGTGCATATCCGGTTGTAGCGACGCGACGAAACGACCTGGGCACTTACTACTAGTTACATCGAGGTCTCGGGCTCTCCACGTTTTTTGCAAAGCATGCCACGCAGCGACTCTGCATCATCACACAACCATCCATTGCGAGAAGGTTGGGATGGCGTACCGTGAGCGTACTATTCTGACGCCCACCCTCTCTTATTGAGAATCATTTCTAGTGGTTCCTCATCATCTGATACTCAACCGCGTTCGCACTTCAAACGACTGTCCAAACCAGGGGTATCCTCCTACTCTGCTGACGAACATGAACTATCTCCGGACTTAGAGGAATGGTCGAGGAGTGCCCACCGGCACCGACTCCGTCTACCCTATCGTGATGGCGATACCATCGATTGGTGGCATGAAGATGCAACAGAGCGCGAGAGATGGAAGGGGCTGGTCTCGCAGCACGGGCTTAGAGGATTGATCTCACCCTTCATGGATGTCGCTAAATTATGGTTCGTTATTATTCTCACCGGCATTTGCGTGGGCCTCGCAGGCGGATGGTTGGATATACTAGTCATGTGGTAAATACCTTTTCATTTGTCGCTAACAAGTAGCGTTTATGAGTGTGACTTGAAGGCTTTCTGGTCTCCGAGAGGGCAGGTGTGCGCGGGGGTTTCTGTGGAATCAGGTCGAATGCTGTGCAGGAGTGGAACGTACGTGGACTTTCGCCGCATTTATCCATGCCACTAAGGGTTTTCCTAGCGGGTCAGGTCTGTCATGACTGGCAGTCCTGGGGAGAGTACTTGGGTCTCAGCTCTATACTGGGTCAATCACTCCTCCATTCGTTTGCATACATTTTGCTATCTGTAAGCGCGTTGTCGCTCTTTGAACTGTGTCGTCACTTCCGTCTGTCTCCAGACAGCTTTTGCAGCAAGTGCCGCGATCCTAGTAATTTCATATGCTCCATAGTGAGTCCCATACTGTTGAATGCACTCGAAACTCTGCTTGACTACGGAAGGTAGTGCTTTCCATACAGGAAGTACGTGTTTCTTCATCCGGTGTCTCGTTCCTATCCATGCCAAACCGGCTCCCAGTTCCAGAAATCAAGGCCGTGAGTACAACGATGGGGCTAGTTATTCACCTTTGATCACCACCATATGCTGCAGATTCTTGGTGGTTATGTCCTTGATTCATTTCTGGGTGCTTGGACCCTTCTTATAAAAGCCCTCGGTCTCGCTCTCTCTGTCTCCTCTGGGCTCTCTCTCGGAAAGGAGGTAAAGTTCACATCTCTTGATCTGATTCTGCGTCTAATTATGTCAGGGGCCTTTGGTGCATGTATCATGCTGCATGTCGTTCCTTTTCATGAGGCTTTTCTCACAATTTCATCGAAATGAAGGTACGTATTCCCGTGTCTGCACCGCATCTCACTCACCGCACGATTTAGCACAAAAACGAAAAATTTTGGCGGCTGCGGCTGCAGCGGGCGTCTCGGTGGCGTTCGGGAGCCCGCTTGGCGGAGTCCTCTTCGGCCTCGAGGGTACGCGAAAGCGGCTTGTTTCGATCTACTCGCAATACTCAGCGTCTCTCAGAACTCGACGCCTTTGGCGGTGACTTCGACGTGATGTGGCGCGGGTTCGTGACTTCGGTCATTGCAGCAGTCGCGTTGCAATACGTGGACCCGTTTAGGACCTCCAAACTCGTCTTGTTTCAAGTTTGTCTTTCCTTTCTTGACCTTACCAACCCGATAACAGCGTATATGCCCAGGTAACAAGCGGAAGTGACACTTGGCTAGCTTTTGAGCTCGTTTGTACAGATTTCCTACCTCTGATAGCGTATATCTGACATCGCCCAGATTCCATGGTTATGTCTTGCGGTGATTGGGGTACGCCTGTCCTGCGACTTTACTCTGTCGAATGGGGGTTATAAATACGAAATTATAGGGCGTTCTTGGCTCTTTGCTGATCAAGTTGAACATCACTGCCGCTGTATACCGGAGAAATAGCATACTACACGAATGGCCAATCACTGAAGTCATAGGCGCAGCAGCGGTGACTGCTGCCGTAAGCTATTTGGTGAGGACTTCGTTCCTTGTCGTTTTATGTGGGCTGAAAAGCCCGGATCCCCTAGGTTGTTTTCCTCAGGTAAGGACGTCAGTTGTACACAAACGGATCTGTCTGCATCGACGAGCTAGAGTCCCTTCTTCCGAGCTTGTGGCCAACCTCTTTCAAGAGTGTGACCCTCAACGCATCGACTTCCACGGGTTGTGCAAGTCAGATCATCCTTGTTTTTTAAGTCCGTAGCCGACACTGACGACTTCGTAGCTCCACAGCGATGTGGGAGAATGTATTTCTACTTGTATTAACTGGAGTAGTGAAGATCGGCTTCACTGCGTGGACATTTGGCATGATGGTACGATTTATTCCGTGACTCCGACAAGGCGATAATGACCGTGCTCAGGTCCCAGCTGGAATATTCCTGCCGACGATTGCGATAGGCGCAGCGCTTGGACGCGCCGTCGGCCTCCTGACGTACGGGTCGATTTTACTCTTTAATATAGTGGTTCAACAGTATTTCAGCCAGGGTCTATATCGCGCATACCCTAAAGCATGGTTCTTCTCCGCCTGCCCACCCGACCCTACAGTCCGGTGCATCTATCCTGGCTTCTACGCCGTTATCGGTGCATCATCGATGTTGGCAGGGGTTACTAGGATGACTGGTAAGTAGGCACCCTGTTTTAAACAGGAATCCCACTCATGATCGACAAGTTTCACTTGTCGTGATCGTGTTCGAGGTGAAGTGTGAACGCGCCTTCGGAAGCAAAACTTGCTGATCGTATTCGCAGTTAACGGGTGCGCTATCGCACGTCCTTCCGATCATGATCTCAGTCATGATCTCGAAGTGGGTTGCCGATGCGTTTGTTCCGGATGGAATCTATGCGTCGTGGATCGCGCTGCGCCGATACCCATGGCTCGCACCCTTCGAATTTCGTGATAATGGCGAAATTGCGGCGGACGCGATGACGCCTGTCGGGAACTTAGTCGTCTTGCACGAGAATTCTTCGCTTGGAGAGCTAAGTCAGTGCCACGTCTTTGTTTGCAGGCGTTGAATCATTTGGCTGACGCGACTGCTATACAGAGAGGCTGCTGGATACGTGGCAGTACCACGGCTTTCCAGTTGTGCGAGATGGAATACTGCTAGGCTACGTGGCGCGCGAAAAGCTCAAGAATTTCATTGGTTCGTAATCACCCTTATCTTACAGTCGTAGGTGCCCGACGTACTCCCTCTTCAGAACCCTTCCTCGCCGAGAGGGGTGGGGCAACCCGGGTAGGCCGTTTTAGTGCCCCGCAAGAAGGCGACTGTACGGACCTATCGCCGCTCTTGGAAGATGCCATGCAGCTGCGGAAAGAGGTTCCACTAGAGCTTGTCGTGAACATGTTCCGCAAACTAGTGAGTCCTAGTCCTGTTGTCGATCACCTCGATCGGTTGATATGGGCTATCTTAGAATCTGCGGCACATCTTGTTTTCGCAGGCGGGGGTATTGACGGGCATGATCACCAAAACGGATATCGTAGCCTTGTCGGCAGCACACTTTGCACATCGCGGTGTCCTCGCAGAAGAAAGGGCTGCAGCCAATAGATAATATTCATACTCTTTTTGACACGAAAGTTTTGGGGGTACCAGCGCGAGCCGATATGCTGACGTAAGTCTTCCAATGACAATTTTCGTCCAATGATGCTTCTAAATTGAGTAATGCCCCCTCCAAGTCAACATCAAGTCACAAAGAGAGACCCAGCTGCGGCAACATTCGCCTCTGAATGACAAATTACCCTATACGGGGCTATGATACTGGGTCCCGGTGTGATGACGGTTCTGTTTGCAGCAACTTGAAATCCAAGCTGAGGGCATCGCAGAAGCGAGTCATGAGGGCATCTGCGTACCCTCGCGGTCACCGCATGCGTGTGCTGTTGTGCTATCTTTGTAAAAGATGTACTAGTACACGGCCGCCCAGGCACTCTTGGTGCTTCCATGTCACGTCCCGTGTCCTGTTTTACCTTCCCCATCTCATTCACGTTCACACGCATCCTGCTGGCTCAACCACCGGTTGTGCGCGCACATCACATGAGACCCATCTATACCCGCCGTATCTATCCCACGGAGCGCAATCTTGTATGGTCCAGAGCCGTCTCAAATAATGATCAGAGCTCAGAGGCGGTGTCTACGGACATGGTATTTGGGGAGCTGACTCACCACGCGACAGCGTGGAAGGAAGGCTGTTGTATAGTTCAAGTGGACGCATGACCTCCTTACCCCGGGTAGAAGGACTCCTGGGTTCTGCTGCGCCACTAGCTGGCTCCCCCTATCTACCGCGCTTCTTAACCGAGCTTGGTGGACGCACACGACCGTGACGGCGCGCACAACGCAGTGAGGCATTGAGCCAGTCTTGCCTCAGACTACCTTTCTTCCTCCGTGCATGATTGGTTATGACGAAACACGGAAAAGCGGTGAGAACCAGAGAGATACGCCTGGCTTCTAAGTTTACCTGTACCATTATCTGTCCTTCTTGTCCCGTCCCGCGGTAAGTGCCTGCGATTCGAACGCAACGTTTTTGAACTAGCTGAAGTCATGAGGAGCCACAACTCCACCCCCGTGCCTATCCTCCATCGTTATCGTGTCTAAATGGGGAAGGGGGAAGGGCAGAACAGCGTCCGGTGGGAGAAAACGATGGTGCCGATTTCGAGAACGGGACTTCGGTTCTGCGCAGTCTAGACCTTCTCGAAAGGGTATTTGGTAGTCTCCATTTTCCGAGAGTGGTATCCGGGCGCGCCTCTGGGCTTTCTTTTGTTTTCGAGATGATGTTCTCGCATCGTGCGTCATCCCGTGCCTTACCTTACTTCAAGGAAGGAACACCGGCTCCCCTCTAATAGGGCCCAGACTCCCAAGTCGAAACCGAAACCGTCCCGAGGGACTGGCCAGCCGATCAGCCCCCAAACAGGATAGATTATGGAGCGACGCCCCACTGACCTGACTGCCTTCGTTAAGTTTGGGTGTTCATTTGATGGGGCCGTCATGGGACCGCAAACTCAGCGCTTATACACTACCCGATTTTCGCACTACGTGGACTCATCAATGATGATCGTCGACTCCACATCCAAAGGCCATTCGATACTGGTTAACCCCCTTGACAGTTCGGAAATTGAATTCTGGTTTCTCGTGCTGCATTCTAACGGAAAACGGAACGTAGCATGTTGCAATGATAGTACAGAGCAGCCGAGCATAGCGTACAGAGCGTTTAAAAACAAGATAACATATCCGATTAATGTACGATAAATACCGTGCAGAAACCAGCCAGGTTACGCTGCCAGCCTGTGCTGTAGTTCATCTATGTCATATCGAAGTAGTCTCCGCAATCGCGCAATACCTAGCGCATTAGGCCCACTTGCCAAGCAGCGCCATGACACCACACCCCAGCATCATGCAGGCGAGTGCATACAGAAGCTTCCAGTTACTCGCCTCACGCATCTCGGGGTTGAACAGGAACTCGTGCGCGAGCAGCTCAACGAACCCAGTGTACATAAGAATGCCCGCGCTGAGGGAGTCGAGGATACCCGAGACCAAGGTCGCGGTTGTCGAGCCAGGATTGTATGTCGTGCGCACGCCGAGGCCTACCGCGATGCCTATCGGTGTCGTGATTCCATAGAGGAATGCGCCAAGCGCGGGCATAAAGCGATATTTATGAGGGAGCTCGAGGTACGCGAGCCGGGAGCCGATACCGAGTCCTTCGAATGTTTCTGTGTAGTGCCATGCATCGATCAGCCGTCTAGTCTGTGGTAGAGGTATTTTGAATAGAAAGTACATACGATGGAAGATAATGACAGCGAAGAGCACTTTGAACCTCTCGTCCACGGCCAAGGTGAGCCCAATTAGGACGCTACACAGGGTCGGTCAGCAAAGGGAAATAAGTGTGGGCACCCAATACATGCCTATGCAAGATGACACCAAATTCTAGGATGGCAACCCCGATGATCTGAGCCATAGCATTTTCGTCTGACACGTACGATCCGACCCCACTGCCTTTCACGTGGTCGACCGTGCGGCCAGCTTCAAGGTTTTTCTCGTGGTGCATACTTTCGACATCGGGGTGCTGTTTCGGACCATCATCGGGTATGGAAACTGTTGCAGGAACCCCTTCTGGACCATGGGAAACGAAGCCACCCACTCCGTGTCCGTGTGCATCTGCGTAGGAAGGACGAGGGAGAATAATATTAGCAGGGCGTACAGATCCGATTAGGGAGGGGCGGATGCTAGATGGACATACCATGATGGATACCGAGCTTCTTAAGCTTGGCGCTCCCAATGCGGAAGGCAAGCAGCTCAATAATAAATATGCCGAAGGATGACAGGAGAGCAAGCGCCAGAGGATAAGGCTACACGCGGCCGTCCATCAGAAAGGGTCACGATACTATCGGGCTGATAACACAGGCGAGTACGCACATAGTCTTGCCATGCGGCTCCAAGACATGGAGAAGTGAGTTCGCTGATACCAGGACCGAGGAGGTGAATAAATGCAGTAGCAATGATGACTCCTGAACCGAAATATTTTGCGAAGCTGTGTCGGTTCGCAAGGGGTGAGTAAGAATAAAGTGGGGGAGAACAGAAAAGACGCACTCGAATACGCTGCGAGGAACACGTACAAGGCCCGAGCGGTGGGCAATTATAGGGAAGGAGGCGCCTAAGGTGCTACCAAACCAAATGATGAAAAGGGAGGCAATGCGAAGACCTGTGAAGGTGGTGGCGCCTCCACCTGAGCCGCAGTTAACATCAGACATAGCAGAAAGGAAGGAGATGAGGGGAAGGGTTATGCCTAGGGCGATATTTCATTCTGCCGGAAAGATATATAAAGCACGGAGCACGTAGCGACTGTATGGGCAATGATGCAACACCCAAGTCACTGTCACCGGGAAGGTCCTCATGATTACCCTTGTTATCTAGATCTTTTCTCACCCTCCTCCCTTCTCTACTATACTGTACAGTACTGCAGTACCCTTCTCTTGGATAACTCCGCGGCGCAACGGCTTATGAATTACCGTAGAGGGGGTCAGCGATTTGTCGATGCTCCGCAAGTTGTCCTCCCACTCGCCGCGCCGCCAGACGCCCGGTCACTAGGCCCGGTGAGTACCCTCGCAGTCCCGCGTTGGAGCCGCCTGTTTCTTTCTTTCTGTCCACATGATCAGTACATCCACGAGCCATCAACTCGAGTCGCGACGTTAATGCTATACTTGACTCAACTGAGCCATCATGATTTCATCGATATCGATGGCCAACGTACCATTCTACCCTGATTCTAATGGCCTCTCAGATATGTTTTTTAGTACGGCGAGAGACTAGACAACACTACAGGTTTAGCCTTGGAGGTATGGGTTGTGGCGGAGATTCATGGCAAGGAGATCCTGCATGACATTTCCTAGCACACAGATCGCCTGGGCTCCTCTGTACCTTTCTACTCGATCTCTTCTCCTCAACTCTTGATTGCCGTCCTTCAGCTTCGGATTTTAGGTGGGCTTAGAACGGAGTAACTCGGCCGCCGTGCCCCTCCCAATACATGTTCTTTGATACCACACAGCAGCTCAGATGTTTGATGCATGCCACCATTGCATCCCTGATTGATTGGCATGCTATAGACCAACTCAACGGTGATAGGAGAGAGACAGAAGATTAGGGTCCTGGGGACGACGGCATCAGTGACCGTGGCCGTCTGTTAAATATCCTGCCAATGGGGAATGCTTTACATGTACGGCCAGCACTGGAGGGGAATGCCGCATCACAATAGGACGAAGAATGTCGATGAATGAACTGGCGTGACCTACTCAGTCGCTGCCAGCGGGCCGACGAGACGGGATCGCCGGAGCGTCGAGCCACGTGCGTCCCAAGTAGGTGACTTGTGCCTGTCCACCACTGGCAGTCCCGACGACAGCGATGAACCGTAGCAACAGTACAAATGGTACCACCGCGCAGTCCCAGAAATCTACTGCACGCCCCCTGCCTCCGCCGGGTATGGTCCTCGGACCTGATGGAAAACCCTGCAAGATCTGCACTTCCTTCCGCAACTGGAAGCCGCCAACGTTGGCCAAAACGACATCGACGAACAAGAGCACCAACGACGATGCCGCAAACGCCATCGCATCTGTGACCGCCTCGGCGGCAGTGGCGGCGGCTGGAGGAGGCGAAGATACACGGCCGGCGCATTGCCCGCCGGACGTCGAGTCCCTCGGGCGTGCAACTTGGACGTTCCTGCACACGACGGCGGCGTACTACCCCGAATCGCCAACGCCAACGCAGCGCGCACACATGCTGCAACTCCTCCACGCACTGCCAGAACTCTACCCGTGCTCCCACTGTGCGAGCGACCTCGGTGAGCGCATGCAGCGTCGACCGCCCAACGTGCGTTCGCGCGCGGCGCTCGCAGCGTGGCTCTGCGCGACGCACAACGAAGTAAATGCCAGGCTGGGAAAGCCCGTCTTCGACTGTGCACTGGTCGATGAGCGGTGGAAGGACGGGCCTAAGGACGGGAGCTGTGATTAGTTTAAGATACTGGATTCACCCACCACTCATTGTACACTAGAAGTTAAGCGTTGTCCCCTACAGTACGCATTCTCCATCCCCAACTCTTCCACTACTCTTGAGACACGGCTACGCAGCACTCCCCCACACTACAGTACGTTACTAGACCATGTCATCAACGTATGCAGCCCGGGCCCGGGCTACTAGCATCGCTTCCCTTCGCTCATAAGCTATCCTACCCACCTACATCGCCGTTCCAATCTTCTACTTCTCTCCATAACCGGCTGTAGCCTTCGGGCATAGCACATCCCACGCCGTCATCTCAGTTACGCGCTCTTCCACGGTCTCTGCATATTGCACCCGCGGGTGTTCCACGGCCGGGGTGCGCTACGGATGGCACCACATCCTCCGCCGTCGTGTGCAGCGCTGCACTATGCGATACCGTATTGACCACCCTGGGTTTCAGCAGGCTTCGTGTTGTCCCGACCGGGCAGGCCGACCCCACGGGTTCACCAAACCGAACGTGGTGTCCCCGCGGAGATCCGACTCGGGCCGAGTCTCACACGGCCTAGGGTCGGGAGCTAATACACAACTTCCGCAAGAACCTCCGTCGTGAGGTCCTCCGCCAAACATCGCGCACCTCTGGCCCCTGGGACGCATTCGCCCAGAGCGCGACGTGTACTATACGGCGCCAGAGGTGGACAGCACTGAGCGTGCCAGCGTGCCGATCTTGTCGATGGATAAGAGGATCGTCGCTCGGCTAACTTGGTGGCGCTTCTTGGATAGTTATGGAGGACTGACAGACAAAATTGTAGACACGTTCCCCTCGAGAACCCTGCCGGACACGCGACCCTGAAACGTCGTGTCAACACCCCGCAGTTAGACCACCGCAGTCACGCACCGTGGACCCTCGCAGTCGTCAGAGAAGCCAACAGGTGGCACACGTTGGAGGGGTACGGCCATAGGCGATGCTACCCGGGCGTATACTACCTCACCCGTCGAGAACCAGGCATAATGGGGCCCAATTACTGGCAACGGAAGAAGCGAGGGTTCTTGCGCGCGCCTTGTGCGTCCTCAGGCTACTGATCATCTTTTCAATCATTGATCATCCATCGGAGCTTGATAAGTGAAGAAGAGCGGAGAGGTACTACACAACAAGCCTGCATGATCAGCCATACGACAGACGAGCGATGTGTAATCGCCCCTTGGGAGCATTTGTATCGTCCGCGCTGCGGCGCACCTGGCCATTAAACCTCGATGCCCTACTTCTCGGTCGTGTGCTCGCAGCGTGCGACCACACAATGCATGGGCGGGGCGTTCCACACGATGGTGCGGGGTATTGTCATGCCTGCCTTGTAGCTCAAAATGGCGGTGGTTTCGCGCTCATCGCTGATCGCATGTTCGCAATCCAGTCTAGATAGTATACGCTGTTTCCTTCACACCCGGCTTCCTTGACCCGGCCACGGCCCACCCGATGACACTTATTGGCACACATATTAAGGTCCCGCACCAATCTTTGTATAACCTGTAAATACCATGTATGGCGATATGTCCTTAATGGATCTAAGTTCCACCCATGTTAAGCTCAGTGCCGAGCCGGACACAGTATCTCTCGCGGCGCTGAAGTGCCTGTTGAGCAACTACTGGTGTACTGTCCAAAATGCTTTCAGAAAATCCTGGAAGGCTTTTGGCGGCAGGTTCTAGTTAATCCCTTGAACAACAATCTTCTTGCGCTTGACATGACGAGTTGTAGTGACTCTGGTGAGCCCACACAGAGGATGGTGAAGCATTCGTATCCCAAGAAACAGTATCCAATAGGGTATATATCTAACCTACGTGGTAAACGACGACATTAGTAGTTCCATCTCCCTGTGTGCGCTCGATCAGATTCTCTCTGGAAACCGTATGAACCCGCAAATCAAACGTACCCTCGCTGAGATCTCGATTATCCACTCCCTATCTGCTACAAACCCTATGTATCGTTCCAGACGCACATTTTTCTCCACGACGTCACGAAACGGCAAGCGCGTCTCGACTTCGCCGGCCACCCAGTGCTGGCCCAACACTTTGGTTGAGGAGAACACCGGCGGCCTAGAGGGTGATGGTGACCTGTCCTCTGCCATCGACCGAGCGCGTCGCGTACGCAGAGGGTCATAGTCGCGTACCACCAGCGGTGAGACGTCTATGATCCAAAAAGGGCCAGCTGGCCTCGGCAGAATACTCCCCCACCTGTAGAGGGAGATGCGCGTCGCGGCTGGTCCCCAGGCTGCCCAAGGTATAGTGGGGACATCGCTCGCGCCAGGATGGATGGCAGAGAGGAGTGACGCGACGCTGACGGTCATCCAACATCCAGGCCGTTCGCGAACGCTAGGCGTGCATGGTTCGTACTCCAGAAGGAGCCCTATAGTGCCAACTCTGGAGGAGCGGAAAGGAGCGATACGTTTCCGAGTAAGTTGGGATTGTGCGTCATGCTCTGACGTCGGGATCCACTCCTTACTGACTGTTGACACGACAGCGAAAGCGTATAGCTCCAGAGCTGGCAACTCAAGGAAGCACACGGTTTGCAGACGCGGATCCGGGGAGGCAAGTTCGAGCTTGCAAATCTCCAAGTAGGTCATCCAGCAATTCACCAGCATTATGAAGCTGTTGTCCATAATCACTACCCTCGGCGCCCAAGGTGGCATCAACCTGTTTGGTAGCTCTATTTCGCGAAGCTTTTGAGATCCGTGTGAGTCACAGGAAAGACCCGTTGTACTATCACTCACAAAGGTCACGGCCCCCGATTTCCACGAGACGAGGTAGAAACAACACAGATCGCGTCCAGACATCACTGTTGTCAGGACATAATCCCCCAGGACATCGGCCGCTGCGTATGCCACGTCAAGGATAGTATTTGAGGGAAGCTGCACGTTGGGCTTCGCCGAAAGGGGATGAGGTGCCCCGGTCGTGAATTCGAGGAATGTAAGCTCAACAAGTGTGCCGGACTTGATTGGCTGTGTCCTGAAACTGAAACCCGTGAGATAATGCACTCAGGAAGGCCTCAGAAAGGACTCAATACCTGAGGACTACGACCAGGTTATGGTCCACGGCGGACTCAATCCACACGGGAATGGGGATATGTTCAACCGAAATATGGACCCAACGCAGTTCCTCGTTCGGATCAGCAGAACGAAGATCCACATATCCATACTGTGGTGTGCTCGCAACATGTCTCAGATTGTAGACCAAATAGCCATCTTGAAGATGGTACAAATGGTCCATGGTGGAAGGAAACTCATGAGATGCGTTGAGTTGCAGGTTATTCCAAGACTTCTCGTGATTTCTCAGAAGTTCGATACGTTCGGAAAATGGGCAATTGGGAGGAAGGAGGTCATCAACGCCATTGATCTGGGCAAGTAGGATATACTGAAGGTAGCTGCTGTCGGTGACGATGCCGTGAATCCTGCGACATGTCCGCTGCACAGCGCACAGATCCACGGCGGGAAGGTAAGAAAGGATACGAATAAGCAGCTCCGTTGGGAAGTCAGGGAGGGTGAATGTCACGGTACGGAGGTCCAACAGCATGCTGTGATGTGCTGTGGCTCACCGCGACTCAGACAGTGTTGTCCTGGCCCTGGTAGTCCCGCCCGCCCTCAACCCTACGCCTACGGCGTTTGGGGTTGCCGGCTCCATTCTTACGTTTTCATAATGACCACGTGTTCAGCCCGTCAATTATGCAGCTCCCGCCTCCCTCCTCAAACCCCGTGACGTCAAGTCTAGGTCCCATGACTTGGAACGCTTCCACGCATTTGCTCCGATGGCATATGGGTGACGGGACTCTGAGGACACGACAGTGTGCTGCTCTGCGGGGTATTTTGCCTCGGTCGTAGAGTTTCGCCACCTATGCGTGCGAAGTCAGGGCAAATCAAAGCACCCCGTTCGTCCACTTTTCCCTGGGTTGGTCGTCAAGTTTACCCACCACATTCCCTCACCCCTGTGCTCGGAAATGGAGGAGCATGCAATACCACGTTGGCGCCGTTTTCCGTCTAACGTGTATTCTGCAAGGAGTCCCCGCTCTTGACGAGTCCACTTGAACTGCAATGATTCTTCTGCACACACAAGCTAAGGCCACGGTTTTATTTTCGATTGCTGGCAAAGGGAGACCACGGTACTAGCTAAGACAGACATGGTTGTCTATCTCGTGCTAATTCACACACGCCGCTCCGTGATTCCAACAGTATTCCGTAGGAAATTGCTCGCAAGTACAGTACATTCTCATCACACCGAATCTGGACTGATTCATTTTCTAAGCTCTGTCGGGACTTGCTCCGTGCTCCGGAAGGTTGGGGGGTGTGATGTAATCCACAGATTGCTCTCTACTGTTCCACCAAGTGCCTAGGGGATTGTTAGTGGCGTGGGTTCGCCGAATTTCTGACCGCAGACCAGGCTTCGCGATCGATGTACAGTATATGTCATCTAATAACTTCCACCGGCGACGTACTCTATTTTGATGTCAGCCTACAGTATGTCATGCCCCTGTCGCAAGCCGCTAAAATATCGCATACACGACGTTTCTGCGATTGGGTAAAGAAGCCACGGACATGAACCCCGTAGTACGGCGCCGGCTCTGCATCGAATCCTGAACTCATAACTGAGATTAGCCCTATGATTGCCTCCCGTAGTTGCAATTCGAATCATTCAAGTTCTGAGCGCCGATTTATGGCCCCGGGGTCGTTGGCCCTCAACTTGTAGGATATCCTGAGTATTTACAGCCCACGGATCTCACCGGTCAGCGTTCAAGTCACCAAGGTTGTCAAGTCGATCCTCGGAGGCACGCGGGTCGCGTATCCGTTATTGTCGGGACAGTTTTGTAACGGCCATGGACATTGCCATTCAAGTGATAAGCTTCTGTCCGTGCCTTCGGCACGGGTCGCTTACCTTCGCTCACTCCCCGTACCTACGGCACAGGGCTTCAGCTTGTACAAGTGATCACTCAGAAGTTCTATTGTTTATGGAAATGGGACCTAAAAGATACATTCGCAGACAAGGGTATGTCAGCCGAGAGTGTGCCTTGGCTAACGGAACAACTTGCATGACTGGCTGATAAAATCACAGTCCGCAATTCCCGATCATTCGGACTATCATTTACCCCAGGCTACTGGTGACGAGCCCGACTTTGGTCCTGGCCTCGAAAAAGAACTCCCACGGCTTCTTCCAACCCCATGCGCGGAGCCATGCCCATATCCTTGCTTAATTAGCCGTACAAGGTTGCATCTTCGGTAGAAGCTGCAGGCTTGGATGGACGCAGAGTAAGTCAGTTGTTAACCTACCAAAACGACAAGGCCTGGATTTCCTTTTAGTGCTGTGCTGGCAGTCCCCCGAGTCGAACCATGCCTGGATCAGGATTAGCAGGGCTCGGAGGCCCAGAAAGCCAATTCGGGGGAGAGATATTGAAGGTTGCGTCGCCTGTCCGAGTGTCTCGAGCCGCGGCATGGAGAAAATCCTACTCAGGCTGAAACTCGCGACCTGTCATACTTCCCTGTATAAAATGACCTGATACGTCGCTCCGTGCGACCACCGTCCTGTGGCGTCTGACTTGTCCTGCGTGTACGAGATCTCACAACGGCGTGGCGTGCAACACGCCCTATCATGTCCTCTCGTCCTCTCGATGCGTCGTCGCTTGTTGACTCTCAGCATCCCCAAAAGAACGTGCTCCCGGTATCTTCCGGCACTGAGTCCCGCGGCGTGAGGCGGGACTACCAAGGGCTGTCCCTGGCCAAGGTCCTTCCTTCCCGCCAACCGGAAACACGCAGCATATTTGCATCTGTCTGCATCGTTGCAGCATGTACGAGCTCCATGATGATAAATATCGCATTGGGATCAGCTATCGCTATTTCCCTTCCCTACGCTGGTAAAGACCTACATATCCAGAAGGTTGACTTGCAATGGATTGTCAACGCATACTCCATCGGTTCGGTGAGTATATCATGCGGCAGTGTCGGGTCTAGCTCGGCTCACCTTGCACATAGGCATGCTTTCTTCTTCCTTGCGGGCGGCTTGCAGATCTTTACGGCCGCAAACTTGTCTGGCTTGTTGGCTATTTGACCTTGGCCGTTTTTGGTCTCGGCTCGGGTTTCGCAGATTGTGTGTCCCATTCGGTCCTACATTACATCTTCCATGAACTTTTTCATATGGGTAGCTGGAATAACGCTCGATATACTACGAGGGTTCCAAGGGATAGGTGCGGCAGCTATGATCCCAGCCTCGGCAAGTCTCGTCTTGAGTGTCTGTTTGCGCATCCTGACGTTGGTAGTACACATTAGCTCGGGATTCTAGCTCGGGCATTCCCTCCTGGCCCCGCGCGCTCTATCGCATTTGCCACCTTCTCTGCAGGCGCCCCAGCCGGAGATGCTTTTGGCACCGTTCTCGGTAGTTTTCTCATACAATTGACCAGGTGAGGGTACGGACATCTACATGTAACTGTCCCAATCTGACACCGCTGGAGCCCCACATGGCGAAACCCTTTTTATTTGTTCTCAGGTGTCTCCTTCGTGTGCATACTCTTGGGATACTTTGCCATTGATAAGGACGAGCCTTCGACAGAAGAAGATAAGCGCATAGATTGGATCGGGGCCATTCTGATCACTTCTGGTCTTATTCTCGTAGTATTTGTTCTGAGCGATTCGCCCACCGCCCGCAGAGGCTGGGGGGATCCACGTAGGCTCATCTTTGTGCACATCATCGTCTTTATATCTTATGTTATATGCAGCCGTCATTGCTCTCTTCATCGTCGGCATCGTCCTTGTCCTGCTGTTCGTTGCTTGGCAGTACTATTTGGAGTGGAGGCTTGATAATCCAGATCTCCCCCGTACGCGCTGGACGGCGCCACCGTTGATGAAACTGTCCATGTGGACCCGTGCCCACGGTCGCTTTGCCGTGATGCAAATTATAGCTTGCGTCAACTGGGCAGCGTTCACCTCCTGGATCGTTTGGGTACAGCTGTACTACCAGACCTACCTCAACCTAACCCCGATCCGCACCATGCTCCGCGTGTTGCCCACGGTTTTCATGGGCATCGTGGCCAACGTGATCATCGCGCTCATCGTCGGACGCGTCGATGTCGTTTATATAGTTGGTGCGCTTTTAGCGTCCGTTTGTCCTTAGAATGACCATCGTTGATCTCTTTCTCCTTTCCGTCGCCTTCTTTGCAGCCGTAGGCACGCTCATGACGGGATGTGCGAACATCTTTTTTGCCGTGATTGACCCAAATGCAACATACTGGGCCTTCGGCTTCCCCTCCGCATGCTTGATCGTTCTCGGCGCGGAGTTCACATACGTGTCGGGGACGCTATTCGTTTCCAAGATATCGCCGCTTCACGAGCAGAGTGTCGCGGGTGCGCTGTTCCAGGCGATGACGAGGATCGGGTCTACGATCGGCCTAAGTGTGTCTACGATCGTCTTCAACAGCGTCCTGAGGACCCAATCTCGCCGCCTTGGTATCTCCATAGATCGAGAAGGAGATAACGCGCCGATGGAGGCGCAGCTCAAGGCGTACAAAGCTGCGATGTGGACGGCGTTCGCGTTTGGTATACTTTGTGCGTGTTGAGGTCCCCTCGACTTGGTCTTGGTTAGTAACATGACTACTTTCTTTTTTTTTCAGGTACAATGCTGTGTGTATTTTTGCGTGGCGTGGGCGTCGTCGGGCAGGCGACATCGCATCCTCAGGTTGACGGCCCACACGACGAAAAGGGAAGTGACCTGGAAACAAATCAAAAATAGTATATCAGTTACTAACTGTAGCTTCACGTGCTCCTGCTACATGACCCTTTCCCGGGCCATGGTTCGTGTTGTGGGGTTTCAAGTTCATGGTATCGGCGTCTACTGTGTTCGTGTTCGATCAGCGTCTGTGGAGCCCAGCTGTACTGTACAGTATAGCCTGAGCTAAGTCCACGTTGCCCTCCTAAAATCAAATGGAGCCCAGTTTTTTATTGCTACCCGCCTTGCCAGTGGGCGAATTAGTTTTTCGTTGTCTATGTACTCTAACTGTTGATAACATAAATTCAAAGGATTCTACAACCAAGGGTCATCCAGTCAAGTTTGGGTCTAATCCACTTCAGCCTGGTGCTAAGCCACCATCTATGGAGGTGTCATATTCACCTTCGGGAGCAGAGTCATCAACCTCAGCCCCTGAATGTCTGGACCTTTGGTCCCAAAGTACCTCTCAGACTCAAAGGACCAGCAATCATGCCCACGAACCCAAAAACACAGCCTGTCCACGAAATCATTAACTGCGGGGTCTATGGTGGGGCCCCATGAAGGTAGCATGCGGCGCTGCGCTTGGAACTTGGATAGAACTTGTTCGTAGGATACCGCGATCCAGGTGAGAGCACCGTCCAAATCCACTCCCTTTTCTTTCATGACAACGGCGATAATGTTGTGACTATCGCATCCTCTTGCCTGCTCGACGTTGTACGAGTACATATCCTATCATTTTTGTCAGGCAGGTGTACGCATCTATGTGGCATGACTTACGTTGGTGAGCACGATGGTCTCCGCGACCAAGCTGAGGAGCGACTTGATTGCAGGGTGCTCCATGACCTCATCTGGAATATCTAGACCGAGTTCCAGGCACAAATAAGATGGGTAGCCGCCGATCGTGAGCCTTCGGAGTTCGAGATAATCCGCAATGCCGCGTGTGCATCCTTGTGCACGATCGGCAGCCTCCTCGATCACCGCATACACAAACTCCTCGAATGATGCAATGAAGCGCCTCTGTGACGACACACTGATGGTTTCAGTGGCGCGCAGTGAGAACCTATCAAGGACTGTTATTAATATGAGGGTCCAGTGGCACATAGTGGATGTAGGCGCACTGTCGTGCAATCTCTCCTAGCTTTGACTCCCCCTGTGGTCGTTCAGTGTGAGGGTTACGAAGAGCATCCATGACTATGTTGGCATAGACGTGGGCACCGTCATTGCCAACCTTGTCGGTGTACTCGTCGAACACGAACATGAACGCCATGAGATCGCAAGCGAGTCGAAGACAATCTTGAGTAATTGTCAGGATGCCTCATCTGTGACTCGTCCTGAGTGGACGAACCTTTGTCGAGCAATGGGTATCCGAGACCGCAGAGGAGGGCTGAGTGTCCTTTCAGTTTCTAAACAGCAAATTGCAATCAAGTCGCTAGCTGACCAAAATTACAGGAGTCGAACGATTTCTGAGAGGTGGCGTCGAAGGCCCCGAAGCTGCGCAACCATGCATCAGAGTCTGGCTTGACTTCCGCATAGTGCTGGTTCAGCATCCTGGGCCAGGGCCATTGTGCCAGCACGTCGGGAAGATGAACGCGAGGAAGGCTCGACATTGGAGTACAGTGCAAAGGAAGTAGGAGGTCGTGGTGTATGACCTGAAGGGCGAAAGTGAGGGTCTTTTATATCCCAGGCCGGGCAACCAGTAGATAACCCGTAGACGAGTCCTAGGAACGATGTCTACAGGCAACCTCCCGACTAGGTGACAGCTGAGCACAGAACCATCATTGTCGGCAAAACTTTATGAAATGCTCAAATTATCAATTCGCCCAGCCAACAAATTGGGAGATGAGTACACCAGGTCAGCACAGGTGAAGGGACGACGGGAGCCACGGGCCTGGGACTGGTAAAATCAACCGCGCAAAGTATAGCACAAAGGACCACAGAAGGCGCCAGATAAGGGTCTCCTTTCTAACGCTCCAAAAGCCAGTACACTATGCGCGCTCAATGACAAGGTCTTGTGTTGTCATCTGCACAGTCGGCATTAAGGACATCGACCATTAGAATAGATAGCATTTGCATCGTTGCACGAATATCTCGGGAGCTGGAAGCGCAGCCTGAGGTTCGACTGTACTGTACAGGCTCAGTTCCCGGCTTTTAATTAAATCAGCGACATTGTCTTGTCTGACCCCCCTGTTCCACTTTTATGATATGTTGGGTAGGCACTGGCAGTCAACGCAGCTAAGTTGCGCCAAATGCGAGCGAATGGCGGCCCGTGACTCACTGGCACTGACTGCCCTTCTTCCGGAAGCTGAGTGTGATTGGCCCTGACTTCGATAAGCCTTTGAAACCCCTACAAGGACAGGGGGTGCGTAAAGTAATACCTTACAGGACCAGTATAAATTTTGGGCATGTACCGTAAGGCGCCAAAAGCTGCGATATTACCGGAGTGCTCAGTTCGGCCCGGTGCCAGATGCTGGCTGGTGCTGTGGGCCGCGTGCTCCGAGTCCGTCTCACGGTCACTACAATACTGACAAGTACGATTTCATTTCCGCGCTTTGCGGTCCCTTCTGTCGATCGATCTACAGCGGAGGCGGGCTGCCTTACGCCTCAGGCCCAGCGATTGGGAATGTGTCAGTGGGGTGGCTCAGATAGCACCGAGACTAAGTCACAGCACGTACCCTTGAATAGTATGTGCCAGTGCTTGTCGATAAATGCTTGTTGTTGTGATGTTGGAACCTGCCTACCTTAGCCCACACCATCCAATCAAGGCTCAATAACGTCCTTCACTGGTATTATGTCACAGTACGGGTAACATCCGATCCGTGTCTAATTCTAATTGGTCAGAGGTGGTCAGAGGTGGATCAGCTTTCCGAACACTGTGCTCTCTCCTGCCAAGTCTGAGCCTTTTCCCATCCTCAATTTCCTCGCGGGGACCGCCGCGGCGGAGTCGTGGAAAGAGGCCGATGTCGAGTGCAACTCAGTTTGAGTTATATGAACAAGAACACATGGTGGATACAGTAACCCGGAACGCCGATTGCCGAATATTGAACGTCTGGGTTATGTTAACGATGACAACAGCTGTAAACGATAGTATGGGGATGCCTATGCGCCTGAGAGGGCGATGTTTTACGTGTCAAATCACATTGTGTCTTTGATGCAGCACCCAGAGCTGATTGGCTTTCTAGCAAGAGCTGTCAATTCACGGGAAGTCATTAAGAAAGTCCAACAATACAATACATGAACCATTACAATGAGGGCGCTACGCTATTTCCAAATAGTCTATCTTAATTTTGGGACGCTTGAGAGCTGGGCTGAGCCATCATAGGCGTCACGTCTGGCTTCTTCACCTTTGGGAGCAAGGTTACAAGCCTGTGCTTCTGGATCTCTAGTCCTTTGGTCCCAAAATATCTCTCCGTCTCAAGTGACCAAGAGTCTATCCCACGGATCCAGTAGGCGAGTCTCTCCACAAAAGCCTTGACGTCGGAGTCCACCGTAGGACCCCATGAAGGCAGCATGCGATGTTGCGCCTGGAACTTGGCCAAAATATGACCGTGGTATTCCCCGAGCCAGTTGAGCGCACTGTCTAGGTCCGCCCCCTTTTCGTTCATGACGACGGTTACGATATTGTGACCGCCATGTCCTGCAGCCTGCTCGATGTTGTACGAGTACATGTCCTGGTGGTCTAGATCAGGCATGTGTGCACGCGCCCGTCTGGGAAAATACCCACGTTTGTGAGAACGAGGGACTCTGCAGCCGAGGCGCAGAGCGACTCCATGACAGGATGTGCCATGACCTCATCCGGAATGTTGAGACCTGCCTCTACAGCCAGGAAAGACGGATATCCACCGGCTGTGAGTCGCGTGAGCTTCAGATAGTCCTCAATACCTCGGATTTGTCCCTTTGTGCGGTCGGAAGCCTCGTCGATAACCGCATACACATACTCTGCAAACGATGCGATGAAACGTTTCTGGGCTGCCGGGCTCGAAACCTTAATGGCACGTAGCCAAAATCTGTTGACGTTGTCATCGATTAAGCATGAAATACACCCATGAAAAGCATAGACATACTGTCGTGCTATCTCACTGAGCTTTGGCTCGCCCTGTGGGCGGTCTTTATGAGGATTTTGGATGGCATCCATGACCATCTCCGCGTAAAGGCGTGCACCATCACCATCGGCTTTGTCGGTGAACTCGTCATATATGAAAAAGAGCACCATGAGATCGCAAGCTACGCGAACACCATCTGCGAATTCGTCAACACAACCCGATCCCGAATGGTGGCCTGACACACAGACCTTTGTCAAGCAACGGATATACAAGAGAGCCGAGGAGGGCTACGGATCTCTTGAGTTTTCCACAAGTTACGAAAAAGGGAGGCCAGCTCACGGAAATTACATAGATCAAAGGATCTCTGGGATTTGGCGTCAAGAGCCTCGAAGCTCTGCAACCATGCATCACATTCTGGTTTGACCTCTGTATAGTGCTCGCTCAACATTCGGGGCCAAGGCCACTGGGCGAGCGGGTCAGGGAGAGAAAACTGGGGGAGGTTCGACATTGTCGTCAGACACAAAGAGGATGAGACTGGACGAGCCTGGTATTCATGGCCCCCTTTTTATTCCACTTTTCTGGAACCAGTGTACAATGTTCTTAGTCGAAGATCATGCTAATGTCTTGTCTTCACGATTCGCCATCTAGAGCTCACGTCAACCATCACTCGGCACATAGATACGCAGTGCCGTACCGGTCGGACAGCGAGTGCTAGTGTACCGGATTCTGTGGACACGAGGGGTGAACAAATTCAAATTTCACTGGCAGTGCATGCGAAGCACGAACTCAGAAATTGCAGGGATCTCACCATCATTGATTGATTCGCTATTCGACCGGGAGTACCTGGGCCCTGGGCCGGGCAATTGAAATGCCTCATGGCACCCGGCGAAAGATGGGTGGGCAAAGGAAAAGGAAAAAATGACCTTTGATACTCTTTTGATGCTATCACAAACGGTAAAATGGGCAAGAGGCCCTATATTGAGAGCGGCTAAGTGTCAGCATTGATTTATTGTCGGTCAAATGAGTCCGCTGAAATCCACCAGCACCGCCACTCAATTCGAGAACCAGAGGCCGAGGCCGAGTGGCGTCGGACAAACCCGATTTGTGAAGGGCCTTTGCCTTGATTTGTTTTTCTTTGGATCCATGTACGTACTGTATGCCGGGGGTATTGTACAGCCTGAGAAGCCTACATACTGTAGTATTAGTAGCAAGGTAATCGTTGTATCGCATTCGGTTATGTTTGTATTGCATTCGGTTATGTTTGATCGATCGTCCCCAGCCTACCATAGCGGCATCCGCCGAATCCGGCCGAATCCATCACCAACCGAATCGAACCGATAATATGATCGTAGCCTGGATGAAGACCAATGCACCAACGGTAATGTCGCAGCCTCTTTTGACACTTGTAGTGCTACCGTACTACAACAGCATGCACAAAATTTATGCTGCCCCTGTAACGTATTACTTACTGTAATACCAAAGAGTGTCAAAGTCTTATCAAAGTTAGGGCCAGTCATACTCAGCTTCAGACCCTGGAACAGGCGATCTCTGGCAGGGAACTGAGGAAGCTCATTCTGAGTCGGATATTAGTACGCAGCAGTAGTGTTAACCGAGGTTCTCCATCGGCAAACTATGCATAAACTTGTCAACTTTTCGACTTATTTTGTACATTGCAAGTAAATAAGTGAAAAGGCAAAAAAGCTCACATTCATGATTGTACCGAAATGGCTTTAAGTTGAAAAGTGGATAAAGTGTAAGGAGTG
>QLOZ01004985.1:0-10622 GCA_003314065.1 Lactarius sp. MG50 | reverse complement strand
CTCCGTACTGACTATATTAGGCGTACGTCCACCCACGTTGCTTAACCAAAGACTTTTGCAATGTGGCATGTCTGTCTCGACCAGTGGAGGAGGGCAGTGAGCCCTCGACACGATAGGTTGCACAGCAGCTCGGAGGACGATACTCCGGTGACATACGGCCACAGATAGGCTACTGGGCGCCTTGCAAGCCCTTTAGGTTGGAGTTTGGTGCGGTGAGTCCGATGATGTTGCGTGCTGTCGCCTCCGGGCTGCAGTAACGTGCGTCTCTCTTGTGTCTATCATAGCATCCGTCAAATCACAATACGTATTCCCCATTTCATCACATATTACATCTGCATACTCTGGCCCAATCGGAGGGTTACCCCCTTCGCGCGCATCTTTGTACTTACATACATGTAGCGCGTTACAAATGCAGATTCACACCAGTCAATCAGTCCTACCTAACGCACTGAAGCCAGACCGATGTGACCGGGTTCAATGACTTTTCTGGCCATGCCCACACTTCCTACTGTACCGTTGTCGTGCCTGTTTCGGGAATGGCGAGGCAAGCGTTGTTGCAGGAGATGAAAACGGTGGGATCTTCTTGACGTGAGCCGTTCCTCATGTATGCCGGCGAGGTCCATCTGAGCTTCTCTTGGCACAGGCCAGACCTCTGACCTCCCAAACCCAAACCTCCGCCGAAGGTGCACCATCAAGTCGTAACATGGACGGAATACCACCCCACGGAGGCTGGGGAATCAATTACTGCCAGTGCCGATGGCACCGTCCAAGTTTGGCGTTGTCCAGCATCTGGCCATGAAACTTGTTTGGAGGTGACAACACTGCCATCGGCAGATCGATACGAACAAAGAGAATCATGATGGTCATGGAGAATCGATTTTGTAGCGAGGGTAAACCTATAGTCATCGCTTGGCTTGAGTCACACCTTCTGTTGGCAAGAGAACAGTAATCAGACATTTCTTTGTTCCGTTCGGCGCGCAAATTGTAACGGGACCCACCTCTTCGGGTTGCATCTTCCAACAGTTGAGTGTCGACGTGTTCCGCGGGTAGCTGCATGTACCGCACAGCGGATCCGTGGATAAAGTAGTTCTTCAATGTCACTGGCGTCTGAAAGAACGGGACTGGATAAGAAGTCTCAAAGGGTTCGATAAGACTGAGCACACTATGTGAGGATGCCTCGCCAGGTTTGCCACTTCGATTGCGTCCAAGCGATCATTTAGGAATCTACCAACACGGTCAGGACCAAGAATGTATGGAGAAAGGAGAGCCAACCGTTATTGATCGACGGATTTCAGGGCTCCCGTAATAGACAAGTCCGAGTCATTCTTGAGTTCGACCGTGACGCGCTGATCAGCGCGTTCGGCAACGAGTTTGCTGAACATGGCACCAGCCCCAAAAAAAAAATCACGATCGCGAAATTTCGTGTGTAACAAAGTGACCATTCTGACGGTTCAAGAGCCTCTGTCACAGGGTCCGATTGCGATTTGATATTGAGATTATCCTGCCAACAAGTAAACAGGACCAGAGTGGCCCGGAAAACATTGCCGCTGTCTTGCAGCTGCAAGACAGAGTTCTCACACGGAAATTTTCAAACACGAAATCAGTGCCGAACGCACTCCTAGAGTGTCTTGAAAACTGAGAATATCAGCTGGCGGTGCGAGTGGAATAAATGTCTAGATTCGAGACCTCCACGTAAAACAACGTACCACGGCGTGTCACTCCGAGTCCGAGTCGAGGTATGTACCTTCGTGATGACGCATGGGTAATAGTTGACCATATACGTGTCCGGACCGGCATTTTGGCCGGTCCATCACCGTCACGGTCAACCCTATGCAGAATGAACTCAACTTGAATTAGTCGACTGCAATACTCAAATTTACGAGCCAATGGTTGTCACATAACCCTTGTGTCTGAACCTGGGGATACTGTAATACGGTGTGTTTAGATCATCACGGTCTACCACATACACCGCGCAGGCCCTCTACGGTAGGGAACTGTCACTGGGCCGTGACTCTGTTAACTCCACTTTACTCCAAAGGCTTACATCGCGGTTGAACCAAATAGTTGAAGGTGTAGTTGACTTGGATCCCCCATTACCAACGCGGTGTGTTCGTTTTACTACAGTACCAGCCTTTTACCAGCTAAACCCTTCTTTCCGGCGGTAGATGTCGTCTGGTCCGAAACCAAGGAGATCGGGTTAGTAGACCCCATATTTCGCAACTTCTGCATCCCACCTATCATCTTCGGTATCCTCTCCTACTTCTCCGTCACCTCTACCGCTTACATGCGTGCGTAGCGGCATCTCAGTCGTCCGATGGCACCGAAACGCAAGTTTGTATCTACGGGAAGCAATGCTTGACTTCAATACAAAGGCGCGCCCCTTATTTAGCTACTTGTTCCCCATTAACGCTCGATTCTCAGGCTTATAGATGACTTGGTTGGTCCCTCTCCGATGTCCTCTGCATCACATGTCAATCATAGCCTCACCCACAGATTTACCGTACGTCCTTCTCAATCCGCGAGCTGCACTCGGCTTCCTAATACCTCCTTCGTTGCGGCCTGTAGACAAAGACGAGTGAAATTACCCGGAAAGCAACTCCCAACCAAGTACAAGCGGATGTTTGCAAACAAATCGTCTGTATCGAGTACATGGAATCTCTGAAGATGACGAGCGGGAGATCTTTCGGGTGCGCCGTGACCATATCCGACTTGCTTTTGCGCAGTATTCATACCCTGTATTCTTAGCGTGTATGGCGCTCAATTATGCTGAGGAAATGAAGGCAGAAGGCTCCACTCCACGACAGACGCTTGTGTACGAGTTCGTCACAGAGTTTGGGACGGCCCTCCGCTCGCTCGGCTTCACCGGCGTGACCCCGCCTTCCGCTGGGTTGCTCAGTCGCTTCAGACAATTCTTGACCCCTGCCCCATCATCAAACGCACGACCACGACCACCTCTTAGCGGACGGCGTGGCTAAAGAACACATGGGCTATTACGTCGTCCTTTTGGATCATCTGGAGAGGTTGGGCGAAGCAGTTCTGGGATCAAGCAGCGCGCAGGATACGCATGTCCCAATGGACGTCGGCCTCCTGTGAAGTGACAGAGGACTAGCGGTGCGTACCCACTCAGTTTGAAGGCAGATGAGAATACTCACATTCCGGAATAGATTATTCACCCGCTCCGCCGACCACTCCAGCACAATCCCAGCCCCCGCCCCCACCGCTGCCAGCGCGGGCGGCAAGTCCCCCCGAATGGATAGTGACTAGCTTCTCTCTCAAGAACTCGCAATCGCGACCACAACCGCAGCCACACCCATCCCAACCTCTGAGGCCAGGCCTGATAGTAGTCCCGCCATCCCCCTCCCCTCCCCCGCCCCAGCACCAGCACCTCCTACCACAGACATGTACACAACTCCCTGGTCCTGGTTCACGCCTTCCCCCCGCACTTCTACATCCCACTCCCCAATGAAACTGGCCCGCACTTGTACTCCATATCCAGCAGGTTCGCTGCCCAGCCACCTTCGAGAATTTACCACCCCGCAGCGATCCGTGGGGGTAAGCATGCCATACAGGGTGGACAGCAGTAGTTTGGTGTATCACATCCGCTGCCGTCCCGACTGGTGCAAGTGCAGGTGCCCTGCTCAACTGCGAGTAGGAGCACAGACTAGTCAGTGACGCCCATGAACGGCAGCAGCTCGAGCGGAAGGGGCGGAGGTCCTAGGGGCAGCGGCGGGGGCGAAGGCTGTGTTAGTGTTACCAGTGGGGGTCCGAAAGTAGTAGCTCGCGGTGCTGTAGGAACGTGGCAGATCGATAAGATACGGAATAGAGTTTGGCTTAGTGTCATAGAGGGGATGGGATGGGTTCGGCCATGGTCTGTTATCTAAGTCCCAGTACAGATGACGGTGATTTTGATCGCGGTGTGTCTTGTGTCTTTGCCTGTGAGTATTCAGAGTCAGGTGTCTCGTACTATGAATGCTATTGCCAAGTCTTCTGGTTCTACAGCAATTGACCGCTATACCCCAATCTCGCCATGTTCACTTTGTTCGTAGTACAGCAAGCACAGCCAAAGATGTTTTATTTTTGATGTTGTACTATACAATTCACTTGTGGGCCCAATGATACTGTGAACAGAGGACTCGAAGGCCTCGGAACCAGGTGACTTCAGAAGAGGATAGACGCTCAGCTCAATATCGCCATCCCACGGGGATGAGGTTTCCATGAGGTTCAATCTTCAACCGCATCCGAGTCCTCGTCGTCACTCATTCCCCTGACATATCCGATTACTTGTCTACCACCACTTATCTCTCCCCGATCGAGGAGTTTGGACAACGTGCACCAGGACGTGAGTCCCAAAGCTCCCCGTCCGTGTTCTGTTCATTGTGACCAACTGACGAATCAATAGAGCCCACCAGGAAGATGCCACACTCACCTATTCATACCCTCAACGATTATGAGCTTCTCAATATATTCTACCTCTATCGACTAGACATCCCGGATGAATATGACGAGAATGGCGGTCATAACCTTGATTGGCGCGGCCAACGTTGGTGGTACAAGATGGTGCATGTTTGCCAACGGTGGCGGTATCTCATCCTTGCATCGCCATTACGGCTAGATCTTCATCTTCTATGCACCAAGGGTGTGCCTATAGCGAACATGCTGGCACATTCCCCATCCCTGCCACTCACCATCTATTTTCACGATAATGATCGTGAGACGAGTGCGGAAGATGAAGAGGGTATTTTGATCGCGCTCAGGCACAGTGATCGTGTGCATCATATTGGCCTTTATTTACCATCCCCGAGATTGCGGAAGATCACCACAACTATGGAAGGACCATTCCCAATCCTGGAACGCTTGTATATCCAGCCTCGGACCGAAGGCGATACAAGTTTGGTCCTTCCCAGAACATTTCAAGCACCCCATCTACGCCACCTCATTCTGTGGCACACTGACCTTCTGATCGGATCTCCGTTACTAATGACCACCGCGGGCCTCGTCACTCTCTGGCTTGGCAATATCCCCCTATCCGCCTACTTACCACCAAGTTATTTACTCACCTGGCTTTCACTCATGCCCCAGCTGGTGACCCTGGGGATCGATTTCTACTCCCTTCTTCCCAACCGTGATGTTGAAAGTCAATTGTTAGATACCCCGATCATGACAAACATCACCCTTCCTAACCTTCGCGTGTTTATATTCCAAGGTGTCAGCGCTTACCTGGAAAGCCTTCTTACTCGGATCAGCGCCCCTGTCCTCACTAGGCTCACTGTTATACTTTTCAATCAACTGACCTTCACCGTCCCATGTCTCTTGCAGTTCATAGAAACATCAGAAACCCTCAGCTTCAAGTTTAGCACCGTTCAGCTCACTTTCGACAATGATTTCGCTCAGTTGCTGGCGTTCCCACTTGGAGGACAGAAGATCTGCCCCTTCATGGTGCAGATCATGTGCAGACACCTCGCCTGGCAGGTATCATCCGCAGCACAGATTCTCGATACACTCCAGCCAGTGCTCTCTGTTGTAGAGAAACTCACGCTCAGCCACATAGAGCACAATCGATCGTCAGAGCGGCACAACGAGGTCGACCGCACACAGTGGCGCCAACTTCTCAGACCGTTCACCAATTTGAAGTCTCTTTATGTGCAAAATGGGCTCGTTGGAAAACTTGCTCGTTCTCTACAAACTGACGATGGAGAGCCACCGCTGGAGCTCGTTCCTAACCTGGAGGAGCTTGGGTATTCTGGAGGAGATGATGCTCGGGACGCATTTACCCCAATGATCGATGAACGACAGGTAGAAGGACACCCTGTGAACTTGACCATGGTCGATCCTTCGGCCTTTTCGCGTTCGTAGGCAGGGGAATGTGTGGAGCGCACCAGCGGGCGGCCAGATTGATCGTGGTATTCGGAACATAGTATGGTTTGATTCATCTGTTCATCTTCCACCGGCACCCACACCTATCCCAGTTCTTGTCGTCATCAAGAGCACGAACATCCCAGTTATTGTGGAGATCGCAACATGGATCTTCATGGCTACCACATTTTTGCCATCTCTTCATGCGTAAGTCACGCATACATCTTATCCACACTCGCTCTTGTTTGAAGCAGAACGACATATCACCCTGATGTATGTACATGTACACTACCGCAGCTATCTTGCTTTGCCTTGCATCAACGTGCGCCTCCTACGTAGCACTTAACGACTGCTGTGGTGTCCGCTTGTTCAGTAATCAACTCCCGCTCCGTCCCACCACACTGTGATCCACTGACTAAGACACATGGTGGCCTGAGACAGCACCGTCCTTCGTTCCCAAGACATTCACACTCCCTTTCTTCTCGCAACCATGCCATTCACTGGTACCTGCTGTAAATGTGCAACCAGCTAAGTATACCCCGGCGCCCTCGCTCGCCTAGCGATTCTACCTCACAGAGGCCAACCGCCTCCGGTTAAGGTACCAACGCAACATCTGCGTGTCTGCCCATATAGACTCGGGAAAGACAACCCTCACTGAACGCATTTATACGACGCTGGCCGGATACGGGATATCCACGAGGTCCGTGCTTCGTCCCTCCTTTCAACTTTTCTGGCTTTTCGGCCTCTCGGCTAAGACGATTATATGGGTGGCCCAGGAACGGATAATGTCGGGGCAAGGATAGATGATATGGAGCTTGAGCGGGAGAAAGGTACCACGACCCAGAGCGTGGCAACGTCCTGTGACTGGCCCGAGGACGCAAAGCCACCAGCCACCGGCCACGGCTGCCATCGGCGAACAGTATCATCGACACCCTTGGTGCGTCTGTCCCCGCTTTCCTTCAACCTCTCCCCTTCGAGCTCACTCTGGTCTAGAGGTCATGTAGATTTTACTATACAAGTCGACCGTGCGTTGCGTGCGCTCGATGGCGCAGTTTTCGTGCTATGTGCGGTATCTGGCGCCCAGGTGTGTTCTCCTGCAAGGGCCCATGCGTGCGTTCAGTCACAGGATTGTCATCATAGAGTCCGGGTCGAACGATTGCTGTCGACCGGCAAATGCGGCGGTATAACGTTCCTCGGTTATCTTTCATTGACAAGATGGGCAGGTACGTTTGTTTTCCCAACTAGTCCGGTCCTCTTTTGATAGAACGCTTGTAGACCAGGCGCGAACCCATGGCGAGTGATCAACCAGACCAGGACAAAGCTTCGTATACGGGCTGCTGCAGTCCAGGTCCCCATTTGCGTGGAGGATCTGCTGAAGAATATCGTTGGCGATCCAATGACTTCCTTCAGCTGATCCTTCACCTTGTGGGGGTGGAAGGCTATCTATAACAAGGGCACAAAGGGGTGAGCATTGTCCTTTCCTACTGAAAGGTTCAACCTATGCGATCGCCACATAGTATCGAAGTCATCGAATTGGACAAGATCCCAGTGTCTGTTCTCGAGCTCGCCACGAAGAAACGCACAGAACTTGAAGAATTGCAACGAGATGAAGGTGAGTTTGTCTTGATGGGGAGAAGCGCTTGACTTTGATACGAATATACGCTGCTTATTCGTCTACTGTACTAATCTCGGTTCTTTCCCGTTTATGCCTGATTCTCAGGTTCATGGATGTCTTGATGGATGTCTCTCCTATCCGTCTTTTGCACCATTTTTCAATCGTAGCTCTTCCACCTACTGATTTGTGTACGTCTGTTAATCGTCCCGACCGCGCTCAGCATCGTAATTTTTTCCTGCGTTGGCGCCTGTGTCAAAAAACGAATAAAATAAAGTCACTTGGTACTTATCCACGCCGAGCCAATGTGATACAGTGACAACAAAAAGTACCGGTACAAACAGAAAGCGTGAAAATGGAAAACAACTCCCACAGAAGTAAATGCGGATTTTTTGTGTATCGAGTACAAGTATGACTGCCCAGGTAAGTCACGTCTCGGACCGGCTCAGAAATTTGATTTGCTGCAGTGATGTCACGGTGCGGTGGCGACGTCGAGTCATGGGCAAAGGCTGAATCCGGTCATTTGCATGGACATCGACGGCAACTAGAGTAACTGGCGAATTCGAATTTTTTGTCCAAAGGGTCCATGCAATTGATTGCAACGTTGCTTGATGGTGACTACTGTACCATTTGATACGAAAGGACATGGTGATGCAGCATGCCCCATTTAGATTCAGTTTGTTCGAGCTCTCGGCCCCCCTGCCATCAGAAGTCTGAGTCACCAGTCGTCTTTGTTCCGTTCTACCTTTTGAGTCATGACACAGCGGCAACGTCATGTATACATGTGGGTACAGTCTATCATGGAGCTATTGCGGCGATGCAAGTGTTGTGGGTATCATACCATACTTCGTCCTAACAGCCAGATCTGTGATGAACTAGCAAGAATCAGTTTATGCCCCGCGCATTTACCGTAGTTAGGCCCAATACTACATGTCCGTCGAGTACGCACCAAGTTGGTGGCATTCTCTGTCGCCGTCGAGCGACTCTTTGAAACCCCCACCCCACACGAGCTCCGTTTTTTTGGGGGGCGTGACGCCGCGACCGGAGTCATCACCCATCTCTTCCCTTAGTATCTCTTCCCTTGGTGGGATTCAAGAACCAGGTCCTTTGACAAGATTTCGATTCACGGATCTGCTCAACCCTGAATAGTGGATCTCGCGGACGCGTTCAAGTTGAAAACCCAATTGTCACATGGAGATCAACCCATCAGCGGCAGGCACGGAAGTGTCTCGACGAGCACATCATGAGACACCAATCGAACCTTCAGATGACGGGCGGTGACACAGGAGAATGATCGTCAACCTTCGTCCTTCGTTCACTCATAAAGCACGTATCGCACGTGTAATCTATAATGAAATTTGATATTTTCGGGTGCAAACTCGAAGGCAGTTTGTAATAGGTCAGAGCCCACACATCTTCGGAATACTTCTGTGAATGACAATCTCTCTCTAGTTTGGGATGGCAACCGACTTCTGGTACCTTATCGCTGCCGGCGTGTCATAATGTACCGCGATCAGCTTCCAGCCCGCCTGGGCAAGTACGTCACGAAGACTGGTGATTGTGCGTTCCTGGCCATTGAGGAAACCCATCATCTGCCATGCGTGCAACCGTGAGATCATTTGTCACCAATCGCACGTTCTTCTTACCATAATGTCCGAGTTGTAAACTATGGAGCCTCCACGGCCCAAGTTTGGGAGTAGAGGCTTTGGGGGTACGGGCTGCTCAGCACCAGGGATCTCATGTGTCGCTGGTTCATCACAGGCACACGTCATCGGCTGCTCGACAATGACGATCTGCGTCCTAGGTCCAGCGGCAGCACGCAGGTGTTTCAGTATCGTGAGGCAATACTTGTCAGCCCAGTCATGGACTACCCCGCGGAGGAGGTAGACAGAAACTTCTTCCTTCTGGGCACGCTGCGGTTCAAAGAAATCTTGGGCTTAGGAGCCCAATGTCAGTTCCCATTACCGGAAAAGCGAAGGCGAAACTAAACCTTGGAATCTTACACGCCCGGACTCGACAGCGGAGGGCATATTCGTCTTCCAGTACTGTAATCGATACTTTTCTCAGGCACGTGCTCGTGATCAGGGGGGCCAGATTTAATGCACATACTTGGATTGCATCGCTTACAACAGCCTCGCGATCTTGAACGATGAAGCGAAGGTGGGAATGGTGAGTGGCGAGCGTCAAGGACTGCGAACCAACGCCACCGCCAACATCGACAACCAGCGAGCCCTCGGGAAGGTTTCCCCAGCCGTACCCTACCAGTTTAAGTTAGAGGGTGGTCCGCAAAGCTACACAGCGTGACCGAACCTTCGAGAATGGCATCTGCCGACGACATGTTCTTCAACCCAATCATCGCAGCACCGAATCTAGCAAGCCGCAATCTGTTCTCTGGAGCTTCATACCAACTCCACATATCGCCTTCGAAATTGAATGCCTTATTCAAAGCAGTTTTATTCGCTTCACTTGCATGTCCAAAGTCGGGATCGAGGAGAGTCTCCGGCAGATAGGCAGAGCTCTTGAATGCCTCGTCGAGGCTGTGGGAACGCATAAAGATCGGGACAAGAAAGTCAGATGGGCAACCCATACATATGTTCGATGATGGATGTCAGGCCAAGTGTTCCGATGTGCTTCGACTCGGGTCTGACGATCGTGAGTTTATCCCCCGCAACAACCAGACTTAGAGCCAACCTTGCCAACAGCTCCTCCACCGACTTTCCCGTGTCCAAAACAGATGATAGACGGTTATTAGCAAAGACGTCTGGTGTCACCTCCGTGAATATATAATTTGTAGCAAGGGAACGGAGAATTCGGGCTGTTACATTGTTAGCGGACAGTGTATTAACCGTTTTTAATACCCACCCAGTTTTCCTGGATGAACATTGGTGGGCTTGGCAATATCCTTAACATGTTTACCCTATGTATCAGAAGATCGGTGAAGTCAGCGGCGGTCAAAAAACTTTATGAATAGATTGATCATTACCCGAGGGCCAGCATCTCGAAGAATCTCAGCGACGTGGATGGTCATCGCAGTCCTCAGTGCAGTGGAAACGTGGAACTTCGTTGTGCACACATTGTCAACAATCATGTGGTGGTCCCAGGGACAATCAAGCGCACCTGCATCGTGACATCAAGGAGTGTGAGCGGTGCGGGCCTC
>QLOZ01004984.1:0-22958 GCA_003314065.1 Lactarius sp. MG50 | reverse complement strand
CTGTGCACAATCGACGCTGCGCAGGGTCTTCCTGGCGTCGATTGAAGCATGTCTCGGAGGCCCTTCGGTTCTCTAGTTCGTTCACAATGAATGTGGAGAAGAAACGTGAAGCCGCCTCACGACCCTGGAGAAGGAACACGAGATCACTTGTATTGAGACGATGGTACCTCAGGTCGAAAGGATCCGCATAGCCTGTTACCACGACACTCGGGAGAAGACGGCATAAATCGTAAAAGGCAGCTGGGAGGAGCTCAGGAGCGTCTACTTCTCGCGCCAAGTTCACAATGGCGCTGTAAAGTGTGTTAGGTCCTATAAGTTGAAGTCGGGCGAAATAATTACATAGGGTGAGGCAAAGAGATTGCCTGGGCCGCTCCACTATTAACCTTGGGCAGTTGACGCTCCCGTCGAGTCCACTGAGTTAAACTTGTAGGCCATGCCTTGTGTAGAACGGAAAGGGTGTCATTGAATAGATGCTCCATCGCATACTTCGCCGACAGACGCAGCAGAATGGAGGCGATACGCAAATTGCTCTCAAGCGACATCAATGACGACCTCAAGACGCCTTTAGCTTATGTATACTTGAGCGCAACATAGCGTGTGAACTTACAGGCCGTCGTACATCGAGTGCAATAACAGTGAAACATCATCGGGAGAGTCAGGCAGATGTAAGACAGGACGGCCTTCAAGAGTGATAGTGGGGCAGGAATTGTTGTCTCTAGTCAGTTCCGCCAGATACTCAGATTGACGAGAGAGAAAGCCCCGGTGGACGAGAAAATAAGAACTTCCAGCCAGAATAGCGATATTTCCGTCTTCGAAACTGAGACTCGGTCGACGCTGCATGCCAGAACTGAAGATTTCTGCAGGAGGTGGTGTCCCATGCAGCGTAAACCGAATTTCAGGAGAGACGTCCTTCCGCTGTGGGGAACCTGCATGATGTCCATTCGAGCTGAGCGGGCTAGCTAAGCTCCCGGAACTCGTAGAGTGATGCACCGGAGATTGCATGGACGCTGCGTAGTCACAGAAGAACCGGATCGAGGCATGTGGCAGTTTAAAGAGTTGAGGCCGTTAGAAAATGGTCTAGTCAGCCTCCCAGCTTGTGGTGTAGAGGTTACAATCTGTCCGTTACGTCACTAGCCAGGACGCGAGACGAAGCAATTCGACCTGATCCGTTAGGCCCGAAAGTAGCTGTGCCAGTGTGGAACAAGGGATGACTGGATGCCATTGTGGCCTGGATGAGACACCGCCAGATGAAAAAGAAAAGTAGATAGTCGTTAGCAGTCCGTTGTATTAGGCAGAGTCTATTAATCGACAGTGGTATTTGTAGTACTGATGCATGTTCAGAAGAACGGAGGTGACGGAGTCGGTCGCCGTGAGAAGGTTTTTTTCACCTGTTTTGTCACAGTTGACACCTTCGTTGCTTTCCTTGAGTACCCGTATATCGCACACCGGTGACAAAACTCGCATAGACTCTCCACATGTCCGACACACCTACGCAACGCTACGTTCCTGGAGCACCTCCACCTGTCCCCGCTTCAAAATCTTCTAAAAAGAAGCGCAAGCCGGTCAAGGGGGGTAGATCTGAGGACTCTCCCGCACTATCCTCTGTTGCTATTCCCGATTCAACCTCAGCAGCCTTGATTGAAAAAGCCCCAGGTGCAACTGATATTAAGGACGGTAGTGTTGCCGACAGCTTGCTGGCAGACGCTAACATAGCCAATGGCGTTCCGTCTGGACCGCCCCCCACGGACGAAGCGAAGCATAGTCCGATTGTAGACCTTATTCACAAGCGAATTAAGGCAACTACAAAAAAAATCGTGTGTTTTCCCTTCATCGTTCGCAACTTTCAAACATGGAACTGCCGCTTATATGTTGGCATTCTATAGACCCGAATACAAGGTTATGCAACGCTTGATCCAGAAAAATTGAATGATGATCAAAGAAGAGCGCTGAAGAGCCTTGCATCTCTCGAGGGAGTAGTAAAAGAACTAGAAGAAGTGAAAAAGGCTGTCGAGGTTTGTGTGCCGGCAATCTTAGTGTTTACTTCCGTACTGATGGCATCTATCTCAGGTCATCGAGGCTGACAGGGCTGTTGCAGATGCTCGAGACTTGGCTGAGAGGGACAAGTTGGAGGCAGAGCGTCTTGTCGTGGCCATTGCCGAAGCAGAGGTTCGTCCCTTTTTGACGGCTCGCGGATTCGTTGTGATCGTCTCTGCTAGAGTCAAACGTTCGACAAGATCTCTCGTCTTTTGCACTTCATCCGACTGCATTCCTCTCTATCGGCCAGGCATCCTAGTGTATCGTCTCTTGGTCTTGAGGAATCGGAGATTCCGATAATTCTTGCTGCCGCAGAACAACTTCTCGGCGAGGAAAGTGAAATACGGCAGGTGCTCATTCGTGGTCTTCTCTCCGGCGAGGGCGAATTCCAGGGCATCTCGCGTAAGTGTATTTTGAATTGCAAGGGGCTACCACTCACTTGGAGTACCTGATTAGACACGCGTTTCGTTGACTTGGCTCACGCCTTCGCCAATCCACCGGAAGAACCGAGCTTTACTGCCCCGGAAGAGTCTGCCCCGGAAATTCCAGAACCCTCAGAAGAGCAACCCGACGCTACTGTAGCTGATCTTGGTGGGCAAGCCTCGACATCCGGGGGATTCCACTTCATGCAAGCAAGCGAACTTGACAACCCTGGTGTCGAAGACAGCCAGGAATGGGTTGATGTTCCCGAGGACCGGGTGACAGAGGTGGGAATCACTGCCACGACAGTCGAGACTCCCCAGGGCGAAGGGGTAACTGCTAACGAGACCGTTACTGTTGCCCAACAACCTGAGGTAAATCGCATGGAATTAATGTTCCGCAGCTCATGACTAACCTGTCATTCTCGCAGGCGCCTTTATCGGGGTCTGGAAACTTTGATTGGGCCGAGGACGAAGAAGGTGGGCTCCCATCTATCGCCGGGCTACAAGCCAAGTTTGGAACGTCTGGGACTGCTTCTCCTGCGAACGTGCCACAAGATATACAGGATGCGAATACAGCAGAGGCAACATCTGCGCCTGAAAATGGTAGCTTGCCAAACGACGACGACGGCTTCATGCGAGCTCGCGGCGGACGTGGCCGACAACGTGGTGATCGTGGTTTCAGGGGAAGTCGAGGTGGAGAGCGTGGTGGTTTCCGCAGTGGCGATCGCGGTGGTTTCCGCGGAGGTTTCAGAGGAGAGCGTGGCAGTTCGAGGGGTAAGTGCTTCGTCACCAGTAGTACATGAAACTCGACGACTCACCATGGTCTCGTTCTAGGCTTCCGTGGGCGTGGCAACGGTGAGTGGAGGGGCGATGGAGAACGGAATCGCGGTAGTCGCGGCAGAGGCCGGGGACGCGGAGGTGAGTGAGAGTTGATCTGGCCTGTGGTTGGTTGACCCTAACAGTGTTACTGGTCCAAAGGGTTTTCCGATAGTCGAGATGAAACCCCTCTTCAAACATAGGCACGCATTTACCTGCGTGTCATTGTGTTGCAGACAAAAAAAAAAAGCGCGCAGACTAGCTATAACCCATGGCTCCATGCTAGTTTCGCCATTTTGTTCATGATCTTGATCTCTTCACAAACCATTGATCCATTGTTGTTGACAAAATATTTTTTTTATCAATAAAAGCGCTTGACCCATCTCCGAGACAGGCGCTATCGTGTACTTTAAGTCGTATGCGCAAGCTGTGTGTCAGTGCTGTGGATGTATTGAAACTGAAGACACCGGAATTCGATGTTGGCGGGTTGGGCTAAAAAAGGGTCGTATTACAATATCGTAGTACCGTACCGGTGCAGCCGCAGCCGCCGCCGCCGCGGCGTGCGTGTGGTGTTGAGTGAAAAAGGCTGGCACATCACTGGTACCGCACTCCATTGCTCATCTTCTTAGAAAGCCCTCCAGCCCTACGGCACCCATAACTTTATTTCTCTCCTTTGCTACCACTCCACACTAGAACAAGTCCATGTTACATATATCTCAACACCAACTATCATGACCTCCGAGCAATCTACCGTCCGCCGTGCCGCCGCCATTGTCGGTCCCACATCGGTGCCCGAATCCACACCGCTGTCAAAACCAGAGCCATGGTTGAGCCCGCAGGTGTCGTCGTATTTCATCGCCGGCGGAATCGCTGGCGCAGCGTCGCGGACTGTGGTCTCTCCACTAGAGCGGCTTAAGATTATCCAGTGCGGGCGTCTCCCCCTCCCCTCCTCCCCTCCCGCAATGGTGGCACCGATATTCGGAGTCTGATTCGCTGCGTTTATAGACAGGTCCAGCCCAGGAATACGGGCAAGCCGTACACTGGAGTATGGCGCAGTCTCGTTCGGATGTGGAAAGAGGAAGGTTTCAAGGGATTAATGCGAGGGAATGGGATCAATTGCGTTCGAATCATACCTTATAGTGCCGTTCAGTTCACGACATATGAACAACTTAAAAAGGTGCGTTCATAGAGAATTCGAATCGTCCGTCGCGGATAACACTTTCCGCAGTGGTTCACCTCAAACGGGAAGAGACAGTTAGATACCCCCACACGATTGACCAGTGGCGCACTGGCTGGCATTACTTCTGTCTGTTCGTCCTGCCTACCAATCTGCTGCATAATCCGGTGTTTGATTTCCTTACCCGGTTTTGTAGGCACAACATACCCATTAGACTTAGTGCGCTCGCGATTATCTATAGCAACCGCATCTATGCTTGTCTTGAACAATACGGTGGCGTCTACATCCGCGCCGACATCTTCGTCTTCACAACCAAGGCTGGCATCAGCGCTCCACACCTCAGCGCGCCCATTAATACCTTCTGAGCTCACGATGTGGGGGATGACTCGGAAGGTTATGCGTGAGGAAGGTGGTGTCAGAGCGTTGTATCGTGGACTCATAGCGACCGCAATGGGTGTCGCACCGTACGTCGGAATCAATTTCGCTGCGTACGAGACCTTGCGTGGCTTTATCACGCCCCCCGGAAAGAGCAGTGCAGCTAGGAAGCTGACGTGTGGCGCCCTTGCTGGTAGGCGATCCCATATCCAGGAAGTTCTTCTGGGTTGATCTCACATGGGATGGACCACACAGGGTCCATATCACAGACACTCACCTACCCATTTGACGTCCTTCGACGGAAAATGCAAGTTGTAGGCATGGGTTCTAGCGCGCTGGGATACCAGTACAATGGCGCGCTTGATGCGGCTCGGGTGATCATCAAGACAGAAGGCGTCCGTGGGATGTACCGCGGACTGTGGCCAAATTTGCGTGCGTATATATAAGGCTCATTATAGTCGGTGACTGATCGCTGTGCACAGTCAAGGTAGCGCCGAGCATCGCAACGTCATTTTTCACATACGAGTTGGTTAAAGAATTCCTTCTTGGTTCAACATGATTCTTTGGGCGTGAGAGATGATCAACATAGTACATTCTAGATTTGTATTAGACAGGCAAAACGACTGGCGAGAGGGGGAACATGTGTTGTCTTAGTCATTGTCAGCTCAGGTCCGCGAACAATGAATACGTAACCCATGTGTGCGGTTCTAGATCTGTTTATCCTTCCGCCCTTGTTGTATTTCCACTCTCAATCACTTCCGTGTTGTGTCGTGTCGGATTTCATCTGGCTTGATGACCTTCTCTTCTTGTGATCGCCATAATATTATCTCTTAATCCACCAGACGAGAGAACACAGTCGTCGCAGTAACAAGGACAAACCAGCTCAGACACGTCGTTGCCTCACTACATCCACATTGCGCCCAAGGCGTCTACCCACACTCTCCCCTTTACGTCCTCGTCCCTCTTTAGTGCAAGCAGTCTGCTACTGCGTGGCCCTGCAATCTCTCCAATCTAGCCCCCCCTATCCACATCTAAGCTTTTTGCTCCACACTCGCATTTATCCTTTTTTTTAAACCCTTTTTGACAGCTGCCTCACGCCATGCACTTTCGGAGACACGATACACGCCGGCGCGCACACGCAGGGGGTGTACATCTATTCAGTTCTTCTGCCTCGTTGTCCTCGTTCTCATCATCAACCTCCTCCACCCTTCCCGCTGCCCCTCCACCAGACTCGAGTCATTCGGATAGAGCAGCCTTCGATCGGTCGTTGCACTCATCGCCTTTCAGTGCGTTCAATAACCGTCTTCCTCCAGACACTATCCTCCCTGTTACCCGTTCCTCCTCTCTCTACCCAACCATGGGCCAGAGTCCATCTCGATCCCAGCAGCAGCATTCCGTTGACCCACCACCTTCTCCGACCGTCCCTGTGACCTCCGGCAGTGCCGGGTCCAGGTTGAAACGTGTGTTTGGCGGTCGCAGAAAAAAGAGCGAGGATGTACCGCCAAGCGGCTCGCCTACTTTGGCTCTCCCACCGATGGCGATGGGGAAAAGTCGTTCGGCGACGACGCCATCGTCCTCTGCGTCATCGCTGACATCTGCTCCCGGGTTCTCGCAACAGCCGTCCGTCTCTGCAGGTCCTGGCTACCCCGTTTCATCATTCATTCGTCATGTCCCCGCGGAACAACAATCCGTTCCTCGCTCTAAACCCTTACCCGAATCGCCTCCACCAGATCCTACCAATGACCTACCTTCACCATCGGGCCAGAGAAGCTCGGTCATAATCGTCCCCTCCAGCACTCCAGCGGCGCTCCAAAATGTCTCTACGAATGAGAATGCGGAAGACGTGTCGATCGTATTGCGACGGCCAAAGAAGAGGGACTCGGATCACGAGGTCATGAAAGACGATTGGCGTAAAAGCGACTCGACCATGACCAGCTACTATACGGTGCGTCCACGCTCAGGGGCATCGGGAGGGACGCACACCCCTCGGCCTGTATCCTTGGCATCGCTGCAGTCCACGAGCACTGTGGTGCCTGCGGGCAAGCGATTGAGCGCCCTGCTCACGGAAGCGGAGTTCATCATGACCGAGGAGGATATGACCCGCTCAGGTGCAACAACCTTGAGCCGCAAGACATCTCCCTCGGAGCCATCGAAGACCCGCAAAAGCCGCTCGGTATCTCTCTCTTTTACATCACCGCTATCTTCCAATAAGCCTGCGACTGCGACATCGGCAAGTTGCGATGGTCATTCAAGCAAACCAGTATTTAATCATCGTCCCTCGGGTGACGTGGCTACATTGAGCAAGACTGCTGCAAGCGGTATCATTGGTCCTTTGCATGGCGGTGGCTCTCAATCAACCGAGATTAGGGGTAACCTTGCAGCATTGTCAGCGGCTATCACAGTCCCTCCCCCCTTAGCCCGCCCGTTGCCACAGCAGCCATCAACCTCCTCAGGTCAGCATGGGCCTCAACGACAACCTGCCATTACCATGACTGGCGGCCTTGTCCCCGCCGCGGGATCCGCTATGGGTTTCGGCAAGCGAGCGGTTGAGTTCATGGGACGCGCCTTTGGCGGCCTTGGCCATCCCTCATCGTCTCCCTCGATCACAAGCATGGACGATTTCGGACGCAGCGCGTCTAATGTATCGCTAGCATCACACGCCTCGCAGGCACATGCAGGCAAGGGCAAGCAACGGCGAACACCCAATGCCCCGTCTGGGGCATGGAGTATTGACAGTCTTAGTAGCAATTCGACTGGACAAACCGACTCAGAGTCGTTTGTAGTCACTAACCCGACACTTGGTACCTGCTTACGTGGGCCAATGATGAACAATTCTGGCGGCTTGGTCTTTGGTCGCGACCTGCAAACATGCGTTCAGGACACTGCCGTAGATGCCGTACGCCTCGCTCCGGCTACACAGGGCAACTCTCAGACAGGTGGGACAACTTCGGTCTCTGCTTCGTTGTGTCCTCATTCACAATGTTGTGCAGTTTCGCCCATCCTTCATGAGAGGCGGTTACCCGCGCTTGTGGTTCGTTGTGCGGAGCACCTGATGAAATGGGGTGTCGAGGAGGAGGGCCTGTTCCGGTGAGACGATTTGCTGATCCAACGTAATCGTTTCCTCATGGGTTTGTAACAGAGTTAGCGGGCGTGCCACGCATGTTGCTAAATTACGGGCGGAGTTCGATACAGGTGCAGATTTTGACATGCTAGAGTGCGAACCTAGCGATCTGGACCCTCACGCGGTGGCATCCGTTTTCAAGACTTACCTTCGCGAGCGTGCGTGATTTAATATTTGCTCAAAGTGAAACCTCTAAGCCTTGGCATGGATAGTTCCCGAGCCCATCCTCACACATGCTCTCAATCGGTACTTTGAGGCCGCCATGCTTACCGAGACAAACGTCAGGAAGTCCATTGAAGAGGCGGCGGTATCTGCGCGAACTGTTGGAAGACCATCGCTGCCGTCAGGGCCGCGCGATACTTCCTTGCGGAAGCGGCCTTCGCTCACTACCTTGATGCTGCCCAACTTCTCGGGTATGAGGCCTCCGTCGCAGGCCTTGCTGAAAGCCTTTGCGGCCCTTGTGGCGCGTCTTCCACAGGAGAACAGAGACCTTCTTCGCACGGTCATTGATCTGATCAACTTTGTGGCCCATCGGAAGGAAATTCGCATGCCGCTAAGCAATCTGACTCTTGTGCTATGCCCTACGCTTAACATGAGCCCACCGATTCTTCGGGTTCTTTGTGAAGCAGAAAGCATTTGGGACGGTCCTCCTCCAGAAGGCTGGGAAGACTCGACTGATCTTGATGCGCAACGTGACATACCGGACCCTGTGCCCGGCAGCCAGTCACCAGGTCGTGGGTTGGAGCAGCATGTTACCGCCGAAGATTCTTCGACACAAGGCGATCTGGATGATCAGAGTTCTGCTATGGAAGGTGCCTGGGATACTCATACAGGTGTAGCGCAAGATGACACGCATGAAGACGACAAGAGGCTAGATGATCGCGCTTCGTACTTCTCAGCGGGCGATTCACGTCCGTCAACTCCTGCCTGGGGGAAGGGATCTCCATTAGACCCATGGTCACCCCCTGCATTAACGTCCTCGTCTGATTCGCTTACGACGCCTTCTATGTCATCCGAAGCCCCTTCCATTCCTCAAGTGACAGCTCCCACGCCACTCCACCCCTATCGCACCAAAGAGAACCTCGTCCCTTCTTCCATTATTCCCGATTTTGTCCGCACATCTCCTGTACCTTCCCCTCAACCTGCTTCCCATCCGCCACCGGTCTCGTTCCCAGGAATTCAGACAGCGCCAACAACTCCCTCTTCCCACCGTTTTTCCACCGACCTTCCCCTGGTACGGTCAGAGTCTAGTTCGCAGAGTTCCCGGCCGACAAGATTGAAGCGACCATCTCTCACGGCATTATTCTCAAAGAAGTCGATATCTTCCCTGAGATCCTCGAGACTATTCTCGTCCTCCTCATCATCCTCACCGTACTACGACGCGGAAGGTTCTCCCTCCCGGTCCTCACCTGCATCTTTGAGAAGACTAGGCTCAAGTTCTCCAATGATATCGGCACCCTCGTTACTACCACAACGCAGTTCGAGCAGCCTGCCCCCGCTACTAAGCACGGCGATAGACGCTTCCTCTCTTAGCCTTGCTATCGGTTTGAAAGCTGAGCAAGCAGCAAAGGCCGAGCGCACGGACACAGAGCCGCACATTACGGTATCCAGAGAATCCTCGCCGAGTCTGCAGGAAGCGGACGCTCCCTTGTCCCCGCGCATGAGTCCTATCACCCCTGTCACTTCTCACTCGCGCAGTAAGTCCGAACTGCCGAAGCTATCGCTGTCCAAGCCGGAACCACTACAGCCTCAGCTGTCTGATGATTCGTTTGTTTCGGTTTCATCAGCTTCGTACCGCGGACTGAGTTTCTTGGACGACCACATCGGTGACGGTACACTTAGGGACGACTGGGCCCGGAACGTGTTCAATGATTTAGGGTGGAGCCCCACAACAGTTGAACACGGCATGCCTGGGAAAGCATGAGTGACGTTTCCTGTATTTATGGTTACATTTCCGTGTTTGCTCTGATAACATCCTGGTGTCTCTCAGAGGATGTCTGGGCGGCGAGCTGATCATGTCAAGCTATTTTCCTAGCGCATGCAGATATCCTTGTACATTACCTATCCACACGAACAAAGTATCTACCTTTCTCTTCTTCAATGCCATCAAGGCACCTTTTTATCTTCTGCCCCACTCCTTCATGTTCATACGGATCAACATGACCCGGCGCATTTTCACGCACTTATATTGACTTAGCATGATTTAACTTAATCCATGTTCCATACCCCGGATCATTACTACCCTTAGCTTGTCTTTGAACACGCACACCGCTTCAACCACCGACGCATGACGCTCATCGTGTGCAGTTTGAGACAATGAGCACGTCCTGGACCGGCCCGATAAATGCCAATGTGTGGATAAATGCATGCCAACGACGTCATTGAAAATGAGCGAGAAGAATGAATAGATTGGGGCATGGCATGCCTTTCTTGAACGTGTCCCTCTCTTTTTTTTCTTTCACTTCTCCCCTCTTTGCAAATGGCCACTAATGTTCGCAGCATACAACAAAAATTGTTTAGATCAGACTCTTATAGCTCCCAAAACATCTCAGACTCACAAAAACCAGATAACCCTCTGACAATATCCATCCCCAAGACTGGCACCCCCCCGCCGAGCCTCCCGCAGAAGACGGGGAAGCTCCCAGAGTCGACTGGATCGCCCGTGTCCAACGAGAAAGGTCCACGATCTTATCGCGAAACGCTTCGACAAAAATTGGGTGCTGCTTACAAGACCACCGAGCAGTATCGCCTTGATCAAGACGGGAAGCGGGAGAGACATTGGAAACGTTGGGGTCCCTACGTTTCCGATAGACAATGGGTTCTTTTTTTTTTTTTTTTTGTCTCACTTGTTCCAACCCTCATCTCTCTCCAGGCCACCGTCAGGGAAGACTATTCTGGAGATGGCGACGCCTGGGCACACTTTCCCCACGAGCACGCTCGCTCGCGGACGTACCGATGGGGAGAAGATGGCATCGCAGGCATCAGTGACAATCACCAGCGTCTCTGCTTTGCTCTTTCCCTTTGGAACGAGAATGACAGGATGCTCAAAGAAAGGCTCTTCGGCGTCTCAGGTCCCCAGGGAAATCACGGAGAGGACGTCAAGGAATTGTATTACTATCTGGATTCTACGCCGACCCACTCGTACATGAAATTTTTGTACAAGTATCCGCAAAAGGCCTACCCGTACGAGGATCTCGTGCGCGAAAACCAGCACCGCGGTCGCGAGGTTGTCGAGTTCGAGGTTCTTGACACCGACGCATTCGATGAAGATCGTTACTGGGACGTTTTCGTCGAAGTGAGTGTGGCGTTTCCCTGTGAGAGTAAGTTGAATGAAATTTCTTGGCCAGTACGCAAAAGACGAGGATAGCCCGGACAACATTTACATTCGTATCACCGCATATAATCGTGGTCCCGATCCCGCCAACTTGCATATCATCCCTCAGCTGTGGTTCCCCAATAGCTGGTCTTGGGATATCCCTTCTCCGCCACGGCCTAGTCTGTCTGCCACTACGAACAACTGGATAACCGTCACCCACGACAAGCTCGGAAAGACTCACTTGTACTGCTTCCCATCTCCCTCTCCTGTCGGACCTGACGGCCAACCCGTCGATGATGGCGCGGATGGCGAGGAAGATACGGTGGAGCCTGAGTTGTTGTTCACCGAGAATGATACAAACTTCATGCGCCTGTGGGGTGTCCCGAACCAGTCTCCTTTCGTCAAAGATGCGTTTCATGACCACATCGTCCCGGCACACCGGTTACCCATTCACCAATCCGTCAGCGGAAGATCCAAGGCGAGCCCCAACGGTAAAGAGTACAACTCTAACGGAAGCGACTCCGACTCTGGTTCAGGACGTACTACTCCTGTTCCCCACCATAGCGTACAGTTTGTCAACCCCGATAGGACTGGTACAAAGTCCGCCGCGCATTACACCTTCAAGGATGTTCCTGGCAGAGGCGGGTGCGCCGTCGTGCGACTGAAGCTCACACCAACCACTCCACAAAAGGATCCGACGCTCGAAGACGAAGGCCTATTCGATGAAGTCATTGAGGAACGTCGCGTTGAAGCGGACGAATTCTACTACAGCCTGACCCAGGGCTATGTTTCGGATGACTTACGCGCGGTCATGCGCCAGGCTCTGAGCGGCATGCTGTGGACGAAGCAGTACTACAAGCTCATTGCGAGCGAATGGCTTGACGGTGATGCCGCGCAGCCACGCCCTCCGCCTTCCCGAAAGTTCTTGAGGGGTAACAAGGTGTGCTTCTCCAAATTGCGTTAAATTTGCGCCCGACCAACGTTTCCTACGCACAGGATTGGATGCACCTCTATGCCTCAGATATATTGTCTATGCCCGACAAGTACGTTGTTGTCATTGCACGAAGACTGGCTGGAATGAATGATTTCGTAGATGGGAATATCCTTACTTTGCAGCATGGGACAGTGCTTTCCACTGTATCCCACTCGCCATTGTCGATCCTGCATTCGCCAAAAAGCAGCTTGACCTGCTCACCCGTGAATGGTACATGAAACCTGACGGACAAATCCCCGCATACGAGTGGAACTTTTCGGATGTCAACCCCCCCGTACATGCATGGGCAACTTTCCGTGTGTTCAAGATTGAGCGGAAACTATACGGCCGCGAGGATGTCCCATTCCTCGAGCGTGTATTCCAGAAACTGCTCCTTAATTTCACCTGGTGGGTCAACCGCAAGGATGCAGATGGGGCAAACGTATTCGAAGGCGGCTTTCTTGGCTTGGATAATATCGGTGTGTTCAACCGTTCAGAGCCGCTGCCGACAGGGGGCAGGCTGCGCCAGGCGGACGGTACTGCGTGGATGGCATTCTATTGCCTCAACATGTAAGCATTGTCTGAATAGCAGCCTCGACTAGACACCTTCTTGACGTCGCTCATAGGTTGGGCATGGCTCTCGAATTAGCCAAACATAACTCGGTGTACGAAGATATTGCATCGAAGTTTTTCGAGGCGAGTATTTTTTTACCGCTGTGCGTGTATAGGCAGACCTTTTATCACAGCATTTCATCTTCATTGCGGACGCTATGACGTATCACAGTGGCGATCATAAGCTTGGCCTATGGAACGAGCAGGACGGCATGTACTATGACGCGATTCAATGGGGTAATCACAGTATGCAGCTGCCTGTCCGCAGCCTCGTTGGACTCATCCCCCTATATGCGACTCTCACACTTGAACCGTCCGTTGTGAACCGTTTCCCTGGCTTTAAGAAGCGAATGGACTGGTTCCTCGAAAATAGGCCCGAAGTGTCTGGCCGGAATATGGCAAATATGAAAGGTGTGTTTACAGTGATTCTTGGACTCGCCCACTGCTGAATGGCTGCATAGTTCGCGGTCGTGGTGAGCGCTTCTTGCTTGCGCTGGCCAGCAAGGAGCGCTTGGTTAGTATCTTGGAAAAGATGCTCGACGAGAGCGAGTTCTTCAGCGAGCATGGCATCCGATCGTACGCTTAACTCATCTAGGGTGTGGATACCCGTTCACTTACCAACATGCTACTGTAGCTTGTCGAAGTTGCACCAGGACCGTCCATGGGGGATGGAAGTCAATGGTCAAAGACACGAAGTTAGCTATTGGCCTGGGGAGTCTAAATCTGGGATGTTTGGTGGTAACTCCAATTGGCGGGGCCCAATTTGTGCGCGATTCCCTACAGTTCCCACGGGATGTGATTAATCAATCGCCTTTTACAGGGTTGGCAGTGAACTTCTTGCTCATCGAGAGCCTTCAGAGATTCCATCAATACTACGGCGACGAGCTGCAGGTAGAATGTCCCACCGGCAGTGGAGAATATATGAATTTGCTTCAAGTAGCCGAAGAGATTCAACATCGCATCATCCACATTTTTGGCCGCGATATTCATGGGCGCCGCGCATTCAATGGAGGAAACCAGAAACTCGACTTTGATCCCTTCTTCAGGGACTATGTTTGGTTTTTCGAGGTAAGGATTTCCATAATATTTGGCTTTCGGATCATATAACGCACGGTTCAGTACTTCCACGGTGATGATGGTCGAGGTCTTGGCGCCTCGCATCAAACAGGGTGGTAGGCGTCTAAGTGTACCCTAGATATGAGCGCTCCCTGAAAATTTGCAGGTCCGGCTTAGTCGCTTACCATATCTTGCAAAGTGGCGCAAACTGCCGCCTACCGAAGACTCCAAGGAGTATGTGGTCTTCTTTTCCCATGCATGTAGACGATACGTTGAGTGACGACGTTCACGAACAGCTCCTCGCAGCCTCGCCCATCATTACTTCGATGTAAGCTGTGGTTTTATTCTCACAGACCCGTGCGCACTTTGACATCTTCTCAGGAGACTCTTGATTCCCGGTCGGAATACGGGGACGATATGCACTCACTCATGAGCGCATTCAGTGCAAGCGACCTCAATACGCTAGGAGACGTCTCGCCAGATGCCTTGTGACGCAATCATATCTCGCCTCTTCAAATTATAGATACTTTCTACGGACATATATAGGTAGTGAACTCTGTTGCCAAGCGCACTTTGATCCCTGTATCCATCACCCCGTTGTAGTCACTGATCCCGCCATCGCTTGGTGGTTGTCACCATCACTCCATAGAAATGCAATCATGACCGTTGTATCTGATGTAAGTGGAGCGAGCAGACCTGAAGCTAAACTATCATTATCAGATTGCGAGCGTCGGTTGGCTTATGGGCAGAGATTTGTCTCGGCATGAGAGCATGGATCGTGCGAATTTACGGCTCGACAGGCTGAGAGTGAGAGTGACGTGTCAGGCACCTGTGGGCCACCCCTCTTTCGTAGTAGGCACGACACGAAGATGTGCGATAGCGGGATCGCGTGGAACAGCCGGCTTGCGCGGTCGGCATGATTCGAGATCACTCAGATTGTATCCGAGGGACATTTCTATCCCAACTCGCTACATTTAGTACCAAAAGAAAAGGAAATGATGTCCATAGCAGTCAATGTAAAGCTCTAGTAAATACTATTGGTACAACTGGTTATCACCTGAGCCCCTCGGTGGGGTCTCTGTAAGAACACCTTGCTACTCTGGCAAGAAATCCGCGAAACACTGCGAACTAGGACGCCAACAGAGAGTTGAATAGATATCAAGGGGATATAGATGGAAACGAGTGAGAAGGGAAGGACACTGCGGCCCTCACTTGCACGGTAATACAGGGCGGGGAGAATCGGGGGATATCTCAAGGAAAAAAAATAACGGGCACGTGCTGTAGAAAGATAATTTTTCTAGGAGCATAGCCGATGCGAAGGGAGGCCAAAGGAAAGATGAAAGTTATGCAATGGTAAAAATCATGGCTTGATATGGCGGGGTCGAAAATTGTGTGGCGCAAAGACTAACGGTGAAAGGATGGCATGCAGTGCAACATGGGTCGGCCGCAGATAGAGGTAGACGGAGGGATGATACAAGCAAGATTGAAAGGAGAGACTGCCTATGCGACGTGCAAGACAACTTGTGTCTTATCACCGAAGGCCATATCCACGTCCTCCGTCGAGCGCATTGATATTAGGTCGCCCTCCTCGTCTTCGTACTTCACACGTAGGGGTCCGTTGTCCCGCCGTGGCCCACAGAGGCGGATCTTCCTGCCGACCCGTTCTACGAGTTCGTTATACTCAGTGGTACGCGCAACTTGGATGAGGAAGATGTCGGAACCGAAGTGGACTTTTACTTTCACCGGAGCTTCATACGATGATATCGATGATCGCCCTATTGTACCAGATAGTGAAGAATCACTCGAACCAAATGGTGTGAGCGGCGACGAACTATTGGGAGAATATGCCGAGTCTTCACCAGTCGATTGACTCGAACCACTAGATCTCTTCGTTGCGGTGCCCGTCGACCCTTGCGTCCTGTCCCAACTATTTGATGGTAGAGGGGGGGGCGCAGCCTTTGGAACGTATGCACTCGGCTGACTCGCACTGCGAGACCGACTGAGATGATTGACAGCAGGTACGGGTGTGGGCGAAGTGGCGCCACTCCTCGCTTCCCCGCTTTCGTAGGATGGACGTAATCGCGAGGAGCTGTACTGGCTGCGCAATGGTGGACGCCCCGTGGTAGCGCGAGGAGCGGCACTGTAGCCCGGTTCGGAAACATAACTCATAGTGGAACCCACGCGAGACATAGGGATCCGAGGGCCGGGCCCAGGTGGGAGGCCAGGTACATTGCTCCGCCACTGCGACAACGCAGGACCATTGGCATCTTCTGTGTGAGCACGTGGTCGCTCGTAGCCAGGATAGTGCTCATAGCCAGGCGTCATCGTACCCCGATACCCATCTAGGGGTGTGGCATAACCGGAATTTGGACTACTGACGCTGCCGGCTGAATAATCCTCAAGCTCGTCGTCGAAATCAAAGCCATCATGTGGAGGGTAACCAGTAGGTCCACTTGCATGACCGCTAGTGCCATTCCCAACGGGGTGATCGCCATAAGGACTTGATTGACGGTGGGGTCGACTGCCGTTGGTATACAAGTGTGGAACTATCGAGGCAGCGCTAGATATAGGCCCACGGTCATAGGTCCCGTTGCGTGGGGTCGAAGTGTGGCCCGTGGGATTGCTAAGATGGGCGAGCCGTGAGTTACTCCGCTCAGACGCCCGGCGCATTGCAACTCTTTCAATAAGGCGTTTAACGGCGGTCTCCCACTGTTTCACTTGTTCTTCGTTGCGACAACGAAGCGTGAAGAATTCTAAATCGTCGTCGCCCTTCCACCAGATATTGAGCGAGTGAGAGCCTAGGCGGATTCAGGAAGCGATACCAGGGCGAGAGAAATAAAATTACCTAGAGAAACAACCCTCGCATCCGTCACGTTGTTCAGATAGATACGGCCCTTCAATAAAAGAGGTGTCGTCTTCTTCTTGGAGCTACCAGCAGAACCAGGGAGGGGCGACCCGTTTGGTTGAGGCTTCTTCAAGATGGAGTTATTCTTGCCAACTCTCTTGTTGCCACTCATACTCGTGTCTTCTTTGCAACAGAGGATAATACGCTCAAATAGAAACACATGATACTCGCGATCAACTTCGGACTTGGTGACGATAAATATGTCTTCCAGGAGAAGCTCGCCAAACTGGGAGACGTGGTGGCCTTTCCAATCGTCAACGCGTGAAGCGAGGTTCTGCACGGTCTGAAGGTTTTCCGTGCGGCGTTGAGCCTCATTGATCTTGTCGGTTATCCGCTTTGCTGAGGCAGATCCTGCCTTGAGTTCTTCGTAGTGCGGGTAGTCAATCGGAGAAGATTTTTTAAGCAGTTGCTGATAGGGTAGCGGCTCAGATAAACTGGGAGAATCTGATATTGATATGATGAGGTAAGAACTCACGTCTAAAAGTAAAGGATATTTGCATATCCGTTGCACCGGTTTAATTAGAAAAGCTGGGAGCTCCGACTTTGCATTGATCAAGTGATTATATTTCTGTTGACACATATTTGGTTAGTTTACATCTCGGCAATTACCGTCAATCTGCCCTGCTGGTCTCCCAGTCTCCCAGGAGACCCAGCGGACTGGGAAGAGTAAAAAATGAGACGTACCACAAGGTTTTGTTCCTCCATAAGCATCAATTCGGATGCATTCGTGTAATTGGCGCAGTACGGTTCATAGACTACAAACTCCTCCTCCTTTTGTTCCAAACGCGGTGGACCAAAAAGAGACAAGCGGGGGCACAAAGAAAGAACAATGCACAAGCGTGGAACGGAGGCATCACCATGAGCATTGCACAAAATGACCTGAGGGACGAGAGACTCACGTTGTCAGTGAATAGAAGACCCCATCGCTGCTCTCTCCATGGCATATCCGCTGTTTCCTCCAAGCGGATCAAAAATCTCCTCTGAAAGTTAAGCAGCTTGTTGAGGTTGGGAAAGAGTAAATGAATTGTGTCACGATCGAGAGTGTTGCTTTGTGACAGCTCTTGGGCATATTTCTGCAGAAAAAAGCGCGTTTTAAGTGTCGACCAGTATGGGACTGCGACCACTGCGCACCTGCATGACTTCAAGATCCTGCACGTATTTACGCTCCGTCTCCACCAACTCGCGGATGATATTATTCCGCTCGGCATCCGGGCCGTTTACGGGAGTAGGTATCGCTGGTGTATCCGGTCCCATGAAATCCAAAGTATCATGGATAGATAATGTTGAGGGTGGTGAAGGAGGAGCAACCTCCTCAAACACGTTGGGGGGGAGGTGGTCGACGATATAAGTGACGGTATTAACGACCTTGACAGTCGCTTAGCCATCGCGAAACAAAAAAACCGATGAGGCGCACCTTTACGAAACCATCCGAGTTTGTACGGTCCCATAGGTCTGTAACCGTGAACTGCTCGCCATGGTTCAACTGCTTAACCTGCATTGCGAAAAGGGCAATGGCGCGCTTCTTCGCGCGTTCGTTGTCGAGGTCGACGGACCGAGGATCGGTGTCAATATCGATAGGTGTGATGGGGGGAGGGAGGAGGTTGAAAAGGTAACACAGAGGAGTTCCGAGGGCGAAACAGTCCCAGACTGTATTCACAACTTCAGCAGAACCACGGAAAGAGCCTGAGCGGGATGAGAGGGCGAAAAAGTGTGAGAAACCATGGATGCGGAGGAGTCGTGAGCGTAAAGCAGAGCATTGCTGGTAGAGAGAGGTCGATTGGGAAGCGGCCTTGTTAAGAAGGGTGCTGGTGCCGACTGGGATATCGATTTGGACACATGCAGAGGCTATGAGAGACTTTTTGCGACCTGTAACGGATGCCATTATAACCGGTGATGAAGAGAAAAAGGGGGAGAGGAGGAGGAAGGACAAGCACCGAGAGGTAGAGAGAGACGGGTGAGGGAGGGAATGAGAAAGAGAGAGAGAGACGGTGTGTCTGCTTCTGGAAGCTGTAACCGTCTGTTGATACAACAAAATCCCACCCAGACCAGGGTAAGTAAGGTCCCCCCTTTTTCATACCCCGACAATTCATTTTATCCCGCTAACCACTTAACTCACTTATCCCCCGAGCACCTGGTCCCCGTCCCCGGTCCCCCGCCGTTCACACGCATACCAACGAATCTCTCCGACTGACTGACCTTCCGCCTGTGCCTTACCGCTTTTGCCCGCCATCGCCGTCGTCATCGCCAATCAAATCATTTCCCATCATAGTGGTGTGGGTCGGACGAGCAGAGCCTGTAGACTCATTCAGCTATCCCCATCTTTCTCGGCCCATGCTGTACTCGGATTTATCCTCCTCCGCCCGATCATCGCATTGGAAGAAGCTGTAACCCACCCTGGGGGGAGCCCACTGACAACTGCTATACCCGTTTTATGTCTAGGCGGGCTCTTTACGTGACGTGATGTCGTGCCCTAGCTTTTGTTATTTATTTACCTGTCTAAGGTGAATAATCAAAGAATTGTGTTCGTGTCCGAGTTCACCGCTCTTGCTGGTGATTGTCTCTGCTTTGCTTTGCTGTACTGCACAGTACATACATCAAATCTGTTGTAAGAGTGCCGAGCTGGACGGTGTTCTGAGCTACACGGGCTGGTGGCTAAAATTCAAAGTCCGCTCTCAAGAGTGTGGCGATTCAGTGACAGGGGACTCGCCCTAACACGACTGTCCCTCTTCGCCGAGACCCATGGCACCGGCTCATTCAACTCACCCTCGCGTTCAGCAGCAGCAGCAACAACAGCAACAACAGCAACAGCAACAGCAGCAGAGAGATCAGAGCGTGAACCCAGACATCGCAGAACATGGCCTCTTTCTCGAGCCCATGATGGGCACCCCTCTAGCCATGTACGTTCATAAGGATGTTCTCGACCATGACCGTGTCGTCGACCTTATCATGGTAAGTGTTGGCTGTGTACAACCTAGGACAGTCCACCTTTTCCCAAGACGCGTCCTCTATCAGAGAAAAATAGCCAACAGCTGTCGTAGGCGCCTGGGACTACTGTTCCCTTTTTGTTTTATCCGCTTGCACCCGTTCGTCATCCAGTGTATCTCACTTTGTTCGTTGCTAGAAAAATGGAGGCACAGTAGCCAACTCTTACAGCGGGGTCAATTACATCTTAGGTATGGGAGCACTTCATCCCCGCTTACCTCACATATATCACCGTACTTATTAACTGCGACAAACAGTCAACCCACACACAGAGTCTGGGCAGAATCTATTTCGCCAGTACATCGGCAAGAAGGGCAAGGTCGTTCTGGACGCGCGCTGGATACACGAATGCGTCAAAGCCGGTGCACTTCAAACATTCCTGACTAACTTCGCTGGGTGCAAAGTCACGGGGAACGAGCAGTAAGTACCTCTTCCAAGTCGTCCAGGCCATCTCTATAACTCATCTACAGAATACGTCCCGCGGCTCCACCGGCTCCACCCCCTCCCCCAGCACCCATTATACCCCCAGGTATTATGCCTCAGGTGGCTGGTCCGTCAAGGCAGCAGCCTCCGGCACCACCTACTGTAGCTCAAGTCGTACAAAACCCTGAAGCATTTCAGGCCCAGCTTCCCCAACCGATCCAGGCGGTTGAGCCAGCTACGGCTCCCTTTGCATATCAGGCTTACCAGACTCAGCTTCAACCCGCTGCCCGTCCTATGCATCCTTCGCCAGCTGCCCCACCTCAAACCTGGCATGCACCTAACGGCATTGCTCCTGAGCAAACCCAAGGCCATCTACCACAGCAAGTGATCCAACCAAGAGGCCCATACCGTGACGACACTTGGGACTCCACGTATCAGGCTGCAGGAACGGCACCAAGTTACGAGTATCCTGATCAAGCTTGGAGCTCCGACCAGTACTTTGCGCAAGGGGTATGTACATCGCCCACTCGCCGCACCAAATCTTGACCACTACACGCAGTACGACCCATCCTCTTACCCACAACCTTATATGCCCGAAGGTGGCCCATCCAATGAACCATCGCCACCACATGCCGAAACTGCCGATCCACCACGGGGGCGCAAACGTACACGAACTCTGGTCATTTTACGTGATTCGCTGCGCCTACTTCAGCTGACCCATGGCTTAGCCTACTCCCGCTCCTCCTGCCTCCGCACTGGTAAATCGACGCAATCCTGATGCGCGTTCTCCTACGCCGCCATCACGGGTTGTCAAGAGTACTTATGGCGGGAACCTTTTCACACATGAGGACATCGAGTATCTGAAAAAGTATATTGATTATTGTGTGGCGCAAGGCCTTGTCCTGAGTTTGAGGGAGATTTGTGAAAGAGTTGCTGTAAAGGTATGTTTCCTATCGGTCCATACCTTCTTACGGCGTTGAAAATATACACAGGCCCCTCATCACACGTATGACTTGCTTTATGTGGTCATTTCTGTCACTTATATAAGCGTAGCTTTTATTCATGGCGCCGGTACTGCAACAAGCATCAAATTCGTCTCGGTGGTTATGCTATGAACAGCAACGTTAGCGACGATGGTGAAACAGGGGATGGGGCTGTGCCCGCTCAGGCCGTCGCCGCTGGTCCCGGTTCCAATGGTATTATCAACATCAGAGAACGTGTCCGTGCAGAGTTCAGCAATGGGGAACGCTCGCGCTCCCCAACGCCTCCCAGGGCACTGTTCAGAAGTACGACAGGCAAAGGTGTTGCATTTACGGATGAGGACGTGGCGTTCTTAATCAAGTTGTTGGACTACAAGAAGAAGTGAGTGGTGGGACTACCCTGCGTCAATCCCAGTGTCAATACTTTCGCACAGATCCCAAGGCAAGCTGGACATGGTTGCATTTTGGAAAGAAATTGCCCAAAAGGTGATCACATGCCTTGTTATCAACTAATGTCCGGTGATGACATCGTGTAGGCACCACACCATTCGCGAGCTTCGTGGATGAAGTTTTACCGTAGACACAAGCATGAGCTTAATCACACCGAGAATGACGACCCGCTTCCACAAGCCCCGGAAAAGAAAATGCGCTACAGTCGTGCAGATGACGTTCTGCTGGCAAAGTTTTTCTTCAACAAACCCGATGGTACATCGGATAAAATATTCCAGGCATTTGGGCGCTTGGTTAGTCCGCTTGCAAATCCACTGTTCTCTTCACCACTCAGTCATCACTCTTAGCACCCGCATCACCCATGGAAGGGCTGGCAGGAACACCACAGGATTCACAAGCAAAAAATTGATCACCTTATTCAACGGCTTAGCGAGGGCCATTATATTGACGAGCCAGACCCTACATCAGAATCATGAACGAGGAGGGGGATATTCGTTACATTCGAGGATGACGTACACACGACTTCTATTACACTTTGTATCGCTAGCACTTGTGAGGATACGGATCTATGATCATACGGCAATGAGTAGCTAACTTAGGCTTCGGGGAGCAACGTTTGTGGTATTTCAAGACCTTTTGTATTTTAAACTGTCCGAGTGTTCGGGTCGCTGAAGCCCCCACTGGCACCCACCGGAATGATCAATCGAAAAGCACCCATTGGCACATTGCTCTCTCTGCAGGGTCTGTATCGGTTGTACGCGGCAAATGACCGCTGGAGTAACACAATAACCCATTTGTACTCGAGTACAATGACTCGGACCTCAAGATCTAATAGACACCACGTGCAGAACGCCTCATTCCGGCGCTAAATTTTCACAATTACTGTAAAGGATTCCGGTGTCCCCCACCTATCCCCACATCCCGAAGCAAGTCCCGAGCCGAAGGACGATTACCCATTACACTTCCGGACCAAGGACGGGTAAAGTACTCTAGGTCGGGACCCAGCCGCCGCTTCCGACTTTCCCCTCGTACAGCTTCTTGATCTGGCCAACCCCCCAAGGTAATCTGAGTAATTAATCCGAATATATTCCCCATCTCCTCCGTGGGGGTACTGTAGCCGCCCGCGCGTCCTCGGACTTGCGTCGATTGCTGTAACAGGTATCTATGGCAGTAATCGTATAGTTAGTGCTGCTAGAGCGGCGGCACCTTATTTACGAATGATGTCAACGCTGAAAATTTTACTTTTTTTTTTTTTTGGGTGCCCGTCCGCTGGGTGCCGCCAGTGTGATGTCTCAGCTCTATCGCCGTTTCAGAGT
>QLOZ01004978.1:0-14504 GCA_003314065.1 Lactarius sp. MG50 | reverse complement strand
CGAAATCAACCTCCTAGACACGAATCGTCTGAGGCCCAGTTGGGACTCTTACTTCATGGTATGGTCCACTTGGTCAAGTTCAAGCTTGAGAGATGACACGTTCATCCAGACTTTGGCTTCTCTCGCCTCTATGAGATCCAACTGCGTGAAACGACGCGTTGGCGCAATCTTAGTGCACAACAAGCGAATCATCGCTACGGGGTACATATTCATTCTACCTGCCTGTCTCTACTTATAGTCCATTTGTTCCAGTTATAATGGGACGCCTCTCGGTCTTATGAACTGTAATGAAGGCGGGTGCCCGCAGTGTAACGGTTCGGATGACCGCGCAAGTTGCCTCTGCTTACATGCTGAAGAGAATGCGTTACTGGAAGCTGGACGAGAGCGAATCGGAGGGGCTACTCTGTACTGCAACACGTCAGCACAAAGGTTCAGCTTCGATATGTTGCTAAATAAAGTCGCAGATGTCCGTGTCTTACCTGCACTGTGAAGATTGTGCAAACAGGGGTCAAGGAAGTGGTGTACAACCTTAGCTATAAGGTGTAAGGGCCCTCTCAAATGCGACCTTCCTCAGCTCACCGTGACGACAGAGACGACGCGTCGGCAAAAATATTTCAGAATGCCGGAGTGATAATCAGAAGACACGCGCAGCCACAATAATTTGGTCAAGACTATTGATGGAACGTCGAACTGAATTGAATGTATCCATATGCCTACAGCTCTGTTTTTCGCTACAACTGCTGCAATATACTTTCGGAATTTCCCCTGATATCCCACTCCCTCTGCAAAAACGAGGTCGGATTATTGTCCGTAGCCATCGTGGAAAAGAGTATTAGCCACACTGCATCCGCATTGTTCTTCCCTGCCGCAACAAATAATTCAATTGCACATGATTGCAGTTCTTTGTGGGCTTGGCTATGCAGGAAGCGCCTGAAATACACGAGCATTTCCCACGCAAGCGCGTCGTTTATTTGTACTTTCTTCATTGATGCTGCCATGGTATTCAGCATAGATCGATATAGCCTGTGTGATTGGGTGTATGCCGACTCTGTACCAACTGATCCCGGTCCTCGTCGAGCCAGGGCACTCTTCGAGTCCGCGACCTCGAGCCTTTGAAGCATTGTCCCGAACCTCGGCCAAACGTCGTCCCAAACCCGTCGGTACATGAAAGAGCCCACGTGCATGGACAAGGCTTCGACAAGGCCCGTGGCGGCAGTGACCACGAAAAATTCCGAGTCTGAAAGCCTATTGAGGATGAACGGCCATGCTTGATGTATGGACGTCAGCAATGCCGACTCTGGTAAAACTGGCACTGCTGACGTGAGCAGAGTCAGAATCTTTGCTCGAATAGCCGGAGACTCGTGGGTCAAAAAGTAGATGGTCCTCGACACAAGTTGTTTCGTCAACGCCTGTATTGGTGTCACTTGAACTGTGTCGGGGTCATCTTGCGTCTGATTCTGGTCCGGGCTCGGTTCATCACCAGCCTCGGCGCCCGTCTCCCCCCATGGGCGCCGCGGTGCTGGGCCATAATTAGTTGAATCTTCTTCGAAGGTTTCAATGTCATTTCTGGATGCAAGCCATCTCTCGAAGGCATCCATGCGGGTGTTGTCTGGGGGAATCGCGATCATAAGCCCCCTGTCGTCTTCGCGAACGACGTGATTGTCCTCATCGCCCTTGACGACTTTGACGACCTCGAGCAGAACCTCGATTAGCCCATCGACGACGATGTCGTATCCGTGATATTCATCTAGTCTGTCGAAACATTCCTCTACGACGTCTGCCGCCTTTTGGACGACGTCACGACCGACGAGCCGTATGACAAGGAGGAGGACCTTGACTGCATCAACATCCAGCCATTGCCTGCTGAGCCTACGCGAGACAGCATCGAGAACGTAGTCGAAGTTGGAAAGGAGCATATTAGCCGGGGAGGCGTATGAGACGCTGGATGCTACAATGTTCAGCGCTGCCAAGCCAGAATCGGACAACTGTGATGCGGGCGAAATAATAGAATGTAGAATGGGGTAAAGTGCATAGAGGAGCGCTGACGTGAACTGCGCCTGCAGGACTCTTGCTGATACGGACAATAGCTGTAAAGCGACCATGCTATGGAGTATGGGCTGGGAGGTTTGCCGTGGTGGGGTAGCAGGTGTGCCACCGCCAATACGCAGGGACTGGTCCACAATGATAATTCCCTGCACATGTTCGACATTTGGGATATCGTCTGTCTGATCCTCCTGAGAAGCACCAGAAGGTTCGACGGCCGGGCTGTCAGCTTCCCAGAGCTCTGCGATGCTTCTTGAAAGCCCTCGTGCGGCATTGTCTAGCCGTTTTGAGCGTCTAGGAACAAATCCAACTTCGGAAACGCTCGTAGGGATGCCGGCAATGCCCTCCAGCAGCCGGCAGCCTAACCAGAGTGCCGCCACACCTCGCTCGTCTCTCCTGTTTCTACCAACCGCGATAAACCACTCAACGGCGTAAAGGCAGTCTTCTCCACCGGCATTCCCCAGAGCCCTGAACATCCTTTCCAGGGCAGCCCGAGTACTTCGAGTTGCCACGTGCTTGAGGGATAATTCTGGGAACGTAGGTTCGTAGTAGTCCGGTCCTTGTTCCAGCATTAAACGCGCGGCCGGGGTACCCATGATGATCACAGAAGGGATGTCGAACTCCATGACTGCGAGTAAGCGCCAGCCCCACTTCTCAATACCTCCCATGGGACCGAACAACTTTCCGAAGCCCCTGGAAAGAGCCAAAAGATTGTCGGAACCATCACGGGTTGTAGAAGTAACAAGACGACATATCGCGTCTACTTGCCCAGCAAGGTGTTCCACCTTGGAATCTGCGCGAGAAGGTAATAGTCGCGGAAGCGTGGACAGTATATCTCCAGTCATCTGGAGAAGTGTTTGTAATAGCGGCTGTCGCACCTTTGAGGTTGGACTGGTAAGCCGAACCAAGGAGCTGTATGCATGGGACGATACAGAGTCATATGTCGATTGGGAGAGTGAGAGTAGGAACGAGGCGAGGAGAGGTCGACAGGATGGTAGTGTGAGTGAAGTGCTTTTAAGGAGGGACGACGATAGGGAAGAAACTGCTACGAGGGCGGTTGCTGTGGGGTGTGACACGATCGGTGTCAACGTATTGAGGGCTATCAAAAGTTGAGAGGAAGTTGCTCTCAACCAGGAAGGCGAACGCGCGACATGGTGCTCTTTTCCTGGCGTCACCTCGCGTTCGCCTGTCCCTTCTGCGACTGCGATGAGATCATCAAGATCGGTGACTTCGCGGACTAAACCCTCGTTGATGCATATATCGTCACCCACTGACTTGATTATCGCCTCCCGCATAACAGATAGAGCCAGGGAGACGATTTCACCATTAGCCCAGCCTTTTGAAGTTGGTATGCCGAGAGCAAGTCTACTCATGGTACTAACCACTCCAGGGAGGACTGTAGGGGCGAAGTTTTCAGAAACATAGATTTCGAAAAGGATATGCAAGAGGTCGAGGGATGTTTTCTGAAGGCGCAGAGATGAAGACCCCGCAGTGATGATCAAAGCGTTTAATGTTTGCCCAAGGACCGGGATGAATCTAGCGGAGCGTGCGTGTGTCAAGAACTTTGAAAGTACAGCACTCTCATGCGAAGAACTCGCATGGAATGAATTGGGGTCATTCTCCGTCCCGCGTTTCCGTGTAAGACTGATAAGACAACGTATTGCGGCTTCTTTTGACTCATCGTCCCTTTCCTTCCCTTTACCCTTGCCTTCCACGTTGCCTACGAACGCACTACAGAGCATGAAGAGCTGTTCCCATGTTTGGAGGTCGCAATACCACCACCAGTCCTCGCAAAGGATTTGGAGCGATAATAGCAACAACTCGAGGACGCGATCTGGTATTGCAGGTGACTCATTACGACGAAGGATCGAGGTCAATGGGACCATGATATAGGATACGAGGGAGGGAGAGAAACTGAATCCACCGTTGTGAAGACTTTGAAGAAGTTGATGAAGTTCTGTGAGAAGGGAAAGGACGTGGGGAATAACAGCGGGAGAGAGAAGTGAGTTTTCGAGCAAAGGCACACATAATCGCTTGATCTAGTTCGCAGTGAACAAGAGCAGCATGAAAAACATCCATAGGAATACAGTACCTCCTTGAAGACACCTCGGTCTTGGTCTTCTGTCATCTGTGCTGCTACTAGTACTGGTGGATAGTAGATGCCGATGACAAAGAATAACTTACTTCGGTCCTATAATTTTTTCCATTCTCCATCATACCCATTGTTCTTATAATTAATTATTCGTTCACCCCGTAGGCAACACTGCAGTGCCCTAGGTGATCTTTTAGAGATGTCCCTCTTTTCGCCTCGGATTCTACTTATTGACTCATATGACTCCTTCACCTATAAGTGAGTCGCAACTTTTTCACGGTGGTATATGCCGATGGAATCCTCTAGTCTCGCCGCTCTGTGTCGGAAAGCGACTCATAATACCCATGTACATATCATCCGAAACGACCAACTATCCATCCAACAATTAACCTCCATCCTTCCCCAATTTGCCGCTGTCGTAGTCGGACCAGGCCCCGGATCCCCAGAAGTGCCCGAAGACACCGGAATCATCTCACAGCTGTGGAAGCTCCCAGATCACTCCCTTGTTCCTGTGTTTGGCGTTTGCCTTGGACTACAGAGTCTCGCCATCGAATATGGTGCTCGCTTAGAAAGGTTGAATGTGGTCAAGCACGGCCAGATATCTCGCATCCATCACAATGGCACCGGCTTGTTTAAAGGCGTTGGAGAGACGTATGCCGTACGATATCATTCTTTGCATGTAGTCCCTCAGGACGATGGAGACATCGAGTCTCTGGCATGGGCAGATGATGGTGCCGAGAACGGGCAAGTCGTTATGGCCATCAGGCATAAAACCAAACCATTCTGGGCTGTTCAGTACCATCCCGAGTCTGTACGTACAGCGGAGGGTGGCCTGCAGGTCTTGCAAAACTTCTGGAGGTTAGCCAAAAGTTGGTACGCCTTTCGGGGACGGGCCCCACGACCGTGGTCCAGTGGAGCTCTTTCCTTAGTTGGTCCTCCCTGGCCCCAACCCCCCTTGACTAAGCCCTCTCAATACGACGTTGCGCCGGTTACAACGTCTCTGTTACGCCTGCCTAACACGCCTGTGACTGAAATATGCGACATCCTTGGTGCATCAAACGAATCTGCACCTTTTGTGTTGTTGGAATCTGCCGCTCAACCGGGAAGATTCTCCATTATTGGTTGCGTCGATCATGATTCGCTGAAACTAAGCTACACTGTAGGTGACGATCAGATCTGCCTGTCGCGTGGAAAGGAACAGTGGCCAGAACCTCTCGGCCGTCATGACGTCTGGTCATGGTTAACAACCTTCATGCAATCTCGTAGGGCTACAGGCGGCCCTGAGAATGTACCCTTCTGGGGAGGGTTGGTTGGCTATCTTGGCTATGAACTTGGCCTAGAGTCATTGCAAATACCCCTTATGCACCGTAAGGGTATCTGCAAAAGGCGACATCCTGACCTGAATCTGATTTTCGTGGAGCGGAGCGTCGTGGTGGATTCACATCTCGATGATGTCTACATACAATCTCTCAAGACCAACGACCACAAATGGGTGGAGGAGACCATGCACCTCCTCACCCAGGCTTCATCCCCACCTCCCGCGACATCACCTTCTAGCCCCTCCGTCGCCTTGTTCTCACAGACACCGATTATCCATCTCCCGCATGAAAAAGTGTACAAATCACGTATACTCGAGGCAAAGGAGCGCCTATTTGCCGGAGACTCTTACGAGCTCTGTCTCACCGCGCATACGCGTATCACGGTCCATCCACGGCAGACTCCTACTAGTTCGTCTTGGGAACTCTACAAACGCCTTCGCAGACATAATCCAGCACCATACTCCGGGTTCCTTCGTCTTCACCCGTCCACTCTCCTTTCATCGTCCCCAGAGCGTTTTTTATCATTTACACGTCCCCCGAATTCTCGATGCCAGCTACGCCCCATCAAAGGCACCGTCCGTAAGGCTCCCGGTATCACTCGGGGAGTCGCCGAAGAGTTACTGGCTGGTAGTAAAAAGGAAGTCGCGGAGAATCTCATGATCGTGGACCTCATCCGTCACGATCTCCATGGTGTCGTTGGAGAAGACGTCTCAGTTAAACAGTTCTGCCGCGTGGAGGAGTACGAAACCGTATGGCAGATGGTTAGTGTCATTGAAGGAGCGGGGTCCGTCTCGGGATCGGACTCCGACTCGGGCGAGCTTGGTTGGGAAGTATTGAAGAGGAGCCTACCTCCAGGTGAATTCATGTCTCGCTGGAATCAGCATGTAACAGACTCATTATAGGGAGCATGACTGGAGCGCCTAAAAAGCGCAGCGTAGAAATTTTGCAAACGCTGGAAGACAACAATCGCAGCATATACTCTGGAGTCTTTGGCTATTGGGATGTGGGAGGTGGTGGCGACTGGTCCGTGGTCATTCGCAGCTGCTTCAAGTACGATGATCCGTCTCAGGACGGGGCAGCCGACTACGTCGGTCCTGAAACTGAGACGTGGACCGTTGGCGCTGGCGGCGCTATCACCGCTCTATCTGATCCCGATGCGGAGTGGGACGAGATGGTGACCAAACTTCAGAGTGTCCTTCGCACCTTCGAAGCAGCCGCAGGGTGATCTGCCTCGGACTGGGCGGTGAAGAACTTCAGGCTCTGACAGGGTTCCCGAACTGAACGCCTTGCCTGATCGGTCACTTCTTCCTCATTACTACATAACGTCGAATTCAACTTCAATTACGTTACATCGCTACACATCACACATATAAGCTACAGTACACAGCGTAGATCAGTGAGCAGGTTGGTATCAATGACATGAGTTGCCAGTTCTAGGTCATGAGTGCGATGTGCCTGAGTTCACTAAGAACAGGTTAGCTACACGATTGGGTCTCGTTTGACTCTTTGGGCTCACCTCTGAACTTGTTGTCCAACTTTCATTGGTTCGTAGACGGTATCTTCCATACCTTCAATTGATGATTCCTGGGCTTTGCTCCTGGAACGCTCGGCCAGAGACGTGATTGGCGCAAGATCGTAGTCAGATGATAAGTGCCAAAAGAATGTGGAGGATATTCTGATGAGAGGGCGATCCGGAAATTCTGTTTTCCGTCTCTGAATGGTCTTTCAAATTCGGTGAGCACTAAAGAACAATGACATGATGCGGAGAGTACTTGCCGCGATAGTAGCCTCGTTCACAACAACTTCGTGGTAGCCTGCCCTAATAAGACCTCCACTGAGGTGTTCCAGCTGCTTCCCAGCTTGCACAAGCAAGTAACGACCGGTTGGCGGAAACTGCACAAGGATGCGCCTTCCGGAATTACGGGCCCATATGTGAAGGCCAGGATATCGCGAACGACCATGAATGGTCAAGAAATTGAGATCAGTGTGGAAGCCAGCAAGAATAGTATCTTTCTTGTTATATTTCACAAGATCCGAAGCCGTAGGGGCCAAGAGGTGGGGGCTAATCACTATGAGGATGAGGAGAACGCCAGGGAGAAATACTCGCACCCATATTTTCCCGCGTCTGTAAACGTTTCCGGAGGTAAACCAAGGCCAACAGCGGCCATCTGCGCGAGGCCCTCGACACTGTAGCCAGTGAGATATATAGTGTGTATTCTAGTTCCACCACTAGCAACACTCACGCAGATTTCATCGCAGAGCCCCATTTCTCCATTGTTGGAGCCCATCTATCCTTCAAACCCTCTGCTTGAGGCTCGACATTTGGTGTATTGAGAGCAGGGAACTGAGTCTTGTAGGGTGGCATATCACCCATCCTCCAGAAAAATCTGCATTTTGGATCTGGCTGATGAGCGGTAATATCTAAGGGTCGTTGATCAGGTTCTAGCCGGGCAATGACCCTGAGACACGGCTCATCCACCGCGCACTTGGGCTTCTCCGTATTTTCGAGAGTGACCCCGACTTGATAACCGACTTCGGGGCGTTCGTCCTTCTGCAACTCCAAGATAGATTGGGAGAAATAGTCCTCAAGCAGGTCGAGAAAAGTAGCGTTGTCGTCCTCAGAGACGCGCCTGTCTTGTAATAGCAGCGCGCCATAAGTGATCAGTGCCTCGGCAGCCTTCCGGACCGATGGATTCAGTATTTTGTTCACGTTTGAAACTAAAGTTAGAAAAGAAACCTTGTTACATTCTTCAATTACTGCCGGAGAGTCCAATGGCTGCGACTTATAGACATCAAGGTCGATGATGGGTAGCATAATAGTTGTGTCCTCACTCACTTACGTACACTTGAGTGCGCACTTCATGTGACCCACACGGCACACGCCGTCCACACCCCTCCCTTGACTCACACGACTGGACTGACATACATCTCACTTTCATCCTAGCTACACGCCATGATCAAAGTCAGTGGTATTCTGTATGTCAAGTCGTCCCATTAATTGATATCTCGGATCAGATATGGAGCATGAAGAAGACTGAGGAGGCGGCGGCAAAGAAGAGGCCCAAGACAAGTGCTGCACAGATCCGAGTGCAGAAAGGTGTGCACCGAATCAGCTTGTGACGTTCTCGCGACTTTCACTGACAGTTGTACTTCTCTCTGGTCGTAAGATTTGACTGAGCTCGATCTACCCTCTACAATGGTCACCCACTTCCCTGACCCTGCGGACCTTCTCAACTTTACTCTTACCATCACTCCAGACGAAGGCATGTCTGTATGATCGCGCTGATACAGTTCGTCTTGACACGTCTTCGGTTCAGGCATGTACAAGGGTGGTGCTTTTGTCTTCTCCTTTGTTATCAACATGAATTATCCCCATGAGCCACCAAAAGTGAAATGCACGCAGACGGTATGTTAGTTGCGAACTAGTTTGTTTGATGGTTCTGCAACCAGCCATTTCAGATATACCACCCGAACGTGGATCTAGAGGGGAACGTCTGCCTTAACATTCTCAGAGAAGATTGGAAGCCTGTCCTCAACTTGAACTCGGTAATGGTCGGGTTGCAATATTTGTTTTTAGAACCCAACGCGGATGATCCTCTGAACAAAGGTGAGGACGTTATCTGTAACCATCTCAGTTCCGAGCTGAGCGTCATTTACAGACGCGGCCGAGGAGCTACGGAGAAATAGGGAACAGTTTATTTACAATGTGAAGCATTCCATGCGAGGCGGTTACGTCAAGGGCGTCCAATATGCGAACGTAGTTGCTTAGTCTCTTCAAAAACGCTGTGATCTCCCTGGTCTCCCAAGATTTTTTCCGGCTCTGTTCCCTTTCCCACTTGCTCACCGGACCGCGCTTGCGTCATGACTTAGGGTCACTGATCATGATTCCTTCGCGTTTAGACATGGACAGGATGATTGTCACGAGCTAGAACCCCCCGCGATACATCGTTGTAGAAGTACACTATCCCTTGTCACGACGCATCAATATTAACCGCATAGTAGGACTGGACCAGCCTTGAGTACATGGTGCACCATCTGTCAGCTACCTCGATAAGTAGTATAGGAAAAGGGGCTGATCAGCAGCGGAATGTGATAATGCTCGTCAGGGTTGATCACTGTGAAAGGAATCTGAGAGTGTCATCATCCTGCACCAGTCGTTGTCGTCTCTGGCGTACATACTTCAACCCAAGGGTAGAAAGTCGACTTCCCCACTTTGTCAAAGTAATCTTTAGTCTCGAATACGATTTTGTACAGGCCTCCTGCTTCTAGCTTCACGGTCTGTTCCGAGTATTGCTCGCCTGGGGAGAGAAGGTCCATACAGCGTCCATCTGCATTTGTTACGCTATGCAGGACTTGGGCAGATAAAAATGTTAGAGAAACAACAGCCTACCTTCTGGCTAGTGACTCCCAGACCCCCGCACCGCCTGAGGTCGTTGGGGCATGATGGACCTGAAGACTGACTCTCACTCCGGAAGCAGGTTTACCGATCGAAGAGTCAAGAACTAGTGCTGAGGTCCAACCAATCAGCTGTCATTCCTATGTGAAAATACTTACCGTGACAAGTAATCGGAGATGAAGGCATTCTTGGTCAATTCGGAGAACGCAAATGCCAGCTGAGCTGGGTCGAAAGGATTGGCCCGCCACGCAACCGTCACGGTGACATCTTATCTTATCAACAAAAAGCTACTACCTTGCGTGCACCCATCACACCGTCACTTTCATGGCATCCTCCTCAGCGTCGCGAATCCCACCTCTTGGGAAGTATCTTGCATCAACAGGTAGATATGTTTAGCTGCAGATCTGCTTTCCGGTAACTTAACTCTTCTGCAGATAAAAAGACGCGGGACAAAGCCGTCAAAAATCTCGCAGCGTTCCTTTCAGATCCAGAGCGTCCTCACATCCCCAGTCATGAAATGGACAAGCTATGGAAAGGAATTTTCTACTGTGAGCTTCATCTACCGGTATAGCAATTTTTTTTGGTGACCGTCTTTCTAGGTTTTTGGATGTCAGACAAGGCATTAGTTCAGCAAGCCCTGGCGTCGGAGCTTGCGAACCTACTCTTGAGTATAGACGGCAACACCGCCTCTTTCGAGTTCCTTGGAGGATTCTGGAGGACCATCGTGCGAGAGTGGGAAGGGATTGACCGCCTAAGGTGAGCTCAGTCGACTGTCTGACCCCAGCTCTCACAGCTGGCCCCAGAATGGACAAATACTATATGCTTATCCGTCGTTTTGTCAACGCGTCTTTCCGGTTGTTGATGCGATATAACTGGGACTCTGGTAGCTGTCAAGCGTATAGTGATATCTTGACCACGAAAGGCGGTCCGCTTTGGTAAATCCATTCGTCACTCACTTTCACTCTCTCTGCTTGACGCCAACCTCTAGTCCCGATGACAACCGAGTACCCTCAAGTCTCAAATATCACCTCGCAGATATTTATCTCGAAGAACTCAACAAGGTACTTGCCTGGGACTCTGCGGCGGGTGACGAATGTCCGCCTCCCGCGCCTCTCGACACACTCATCGCACCCTTCCTCACACTGCTCGCTCGCACGCCATCCAATCACGCATTTGACCGCGTGATGTCAGCTATTCTGGAGCCCCTAATACAATCCCTCGCGCCCCCAGGCTCAGAAGAGCCCCCAAGCAAAAAACGGCGCCGACTCTTGGGCGACGAAATATCATTCGTGGCGGAAAACTCGTGCATGTCAGGTTCACCGACGCCAGACAGATCATCACTCCATCAAGCTCTCCTCAAACAGGTGTTCTCTGTCGCGAGCGAACAGGATACGAGGGACTCGAACAGGCGCAGGTTGTACAAGTTTTGGAAGAGTAACCTGGATGATGATGACTATAGCCATGACCGCGGTGCACGATGCGAGGTCGACGCGAGTTGAGGCACGTTTCATCACGCTCTCAATAGATGTGTTTATGTGACATTGGGTGGGGCTTTAATTGTTGTATCCATCTATGAAGCGCTCGGACCACCGGTAAAAAAAACAGATAACAACACTGGGAGAAGTTGATATGGTACATACAGTCGACTATCTCATAATGAATAGGGTTGGCTGTCTCACATTGCATAGTGACGGACCAGCCAAAATGGCTATGCAGCATGAGATTGTAAATCGGTCCGGACACTATGCAATATGAGACAGTCAACTGTAATTATTTTAAGAATACGAGTGTGGGTTGGTCAGGTATGTACACGCGTTACCTGGGCACTTACGCAATCGAAGGGTCTGTCCTTCGAGGAAATCGGTAAGTCGGGTCCTCTACGGGCCAGAATATCCTAGGTCTGCAGTTTGGCGGTCTATCGTGTGCAGAGGCTGTTACGAAGAGGTTCTAGAGCTCAGAGAAGGCAGGAATAACCAGGAGCTTGGGTCCTCGATGCTGTTATGGGACCAGCCCTGGACGTCTTTGTACAAGCACATGAACGAGGTGCACAAAGTGCTATTACACAATTCCATAATAAGCGAAAGCGAGTGAAAAAAAGCGGGTTGAGACGAGTCTCGACCTCAACACCGTTTACTAGTGCTGGCCTAGCTGGACCGAGCAGGGTTGTTGCCTAAAGTCATGAAACACAATAAATATATATCTGCAGAGCGAGTGAAACCCAAGATACACACATATGTCCGGATCCAGTGGTGGTCAGATGTCCGGTAGTTCTCTTTGCAGTAATCTAGTCCATGTGCTCTCCTTCCACCAGTCGTTCATAAAGTCGATCCGGTCCCATAAGGTTTCTTCGTCTAGGCCGTAGATATCATATTTCCCGTCATTCAGGGGACGGCCGTCCCGGCGAGCTACCTCGAGAGCTGCTTTATTCTCTCCCCTATGAGCCAGAATGGTTAGCAATTATAATGCGCTTCCCTCATGGAAACTACCTTAGCAAGTCCAGGAGTTCCTGCCTATCAGGGAAAAAAAGGCGTGACTCGAGGACAGCCAAAATGGCAAGGGATGCACGATACAGAAATGCATCACCTTCCAACAGGATAACATCCCATAGGCGCACGCAAGCCTCGAAAGGGAGGTGGTCGAGAAAAAGGGGTATAATCCAGTCCTGAAGATAAGCTGAAGGAGATATCTGGTGCTGCTTGAAGTTGAAGTAAACTGATAAACGTAAGCACGCGTCAGTCATGAGGTTCATTCAGATACATACTCTTCGGCATGCCATCTGCCAGCAAGGTATCGAAAATCCTGCTAAGGGATTAGCCGTTGTATCATTGTATGCTCGAACACAATTAACCTGTAATACGCCTCTACCTGAAAATAACAACGATCCGTTCAACACAGGTCTGCAGTGCGGACTGGGGACTTACGTCATCTTTTGTGGATAAGCCACCATAGAAAGAGCGCATGCAATGCCGCTCCAGCAAGTTCTTCATGACGATGAAACCAGGGCCCGCCGACATGTTGATCAGAATCATGGCGGCAATCCTCGCTGTCCCTTGGACATAGCCCAAGCCCTCATCTGACCGAGACACAACCCACGCATACAACATATCCTTGAGTTCCTCGTACATCGGCCCTGAATTCGGGTGGAAAATGTGAAGGGATGGAAGGGTATTTTGTACATCTTGATCGATTAGACCGATTGAGGTTGTCGGGAATGTCCCAGATGCGAGAGCACGTTTCGCTCGCGCCAGACATATTCGATAAGCATCTGCCATGAAGCCATCAATAGTCGCGTCGGAACGGAGAAGTCAGGTAGCATTAGTACCTTTGGACAAGGCCAAAGCATTCCCGACGGCACGCTCCCACATTGGAGCACGCAATTTTGTAGGTATACCAGCCCACCAAAGCTCTCTCATTGCCGGATTTCGATGGACTATTTTCCAGTCCGGTAAAATCACTTTCTCCCATATATGTAACGATTGTTCAACTTGGAGCTCTCGTGCCAGCCGACGTTCTTGTAACGCCTTTTTACGTTTCTCCTCTTTTAAAGCTATTTTAGTATGCTTTCCTCAGGCAGGTCACGGCGCACCCGCACCTGCTGCTCGGCTCCGTTTCATCATTTTCTCCCAATCCGCCATATGCTTCTGATCTTCATCTCTGCTCTTTGGAGGAAGAAACGAAGGCCTAGTCTTATTGACAACTTTCTCGAACATACTTGGTCCTGACGATCGCGTAACTTTATGTGTCTTATGATTGGGCGAGAGCCGTGGCAGGGACGATGAGGCGGAGGGAGAGGCGACGGGTGGTAAGTGAAGCGAAGGTGCTGAAGAGGCCATTTGAAGGTGAGGCTGTTCAGCGGGGCTCCCGGGATCATCTCCTGTGGTTGGGGTACTAGGCGGGAGCGAAGATGAGGAAGGGGTCGGAGATCGCGTTTCCAGGTTCGCTTCTACAGTAGCCGGGTAAGGGTGAGATTCATCAGAAGATACCACACGGTGTTCCGGTTCCGATGTGCTGCCATGTCTGACATCGTCTTCATGCCAATCATCGGCAACCTCGGGCTCACTTTGTGCATCATTACGGTCCCCTTCACGAGCGGATGCTGATCCATTCTCAACAGGGCCCTCTGAGAGCGAAACGGAGTCAAATTTGGCATGTAGTTGGCTACCCTCTAAGGAGGATGCCAAAGTATTCCTGCAGGGTGGTCAGGCCCGCGGCCGCGGGGAGTCATAGGGATGCATACTGACGGGTCCGCAGTATCGACGTCGAGTGACTCCTCTGCACTCCTCAACACTTCATCTTCTTGAGAAGATGATATAGCTCGCGCTAAGTCAGCGCGAATGGCAGTCAGCGAGAACTCGTAGTTGGGCTCGATGTCCTCGCCATCCGAGAAGGCATCATCAAGGTAGAAAGGTGCAGTTTGAGGTGGTGTTTCCCCGACGCGTTCCTGGACGGCTTGGCCGTCGTCAGTGGCCCAGTCGTGTTGGTTATTCATCACGGCTTTGCAAACGGCATCATTTCACACCGTTAGTTAATAACCCGGCGGTCTCGCTGGCGGGGCCTGGCGGGGCCGACTCGGAGCTTGCCAAAGGGCTTTTGACGCAAAAACTGTGAGAAATTCCTTATTATACATAAACTACTCTATTTATAGGAAAACTCT
>QLOZ01004957.1:0-10444 GCA_003314065.1 Lactarius sp. MG50 | reverse complement strand
GTTTTCAGCTGGGGGCGGGAGGGTGAAGGGTACGACCCCGTCGTCCGACTTGACGGGTGTCATAGGCAGAGCCTCCTCGAAGTTGTATGCTCCCCATTGTCCCTCCGCACGGTCGTCATCAACGGGGGCATTGGTCCATGCTTGAACCTTGACTCGGTCACGCCTGAGTTGTTCTAGGGCAGAGGCAGAACCAATACGTGCTCTGAAAAGTAGAGAGACACCGCCTGCTCGGGCATTGGACGGGACGTCAACGAGGACAGTAGAATCGAGTGGAGGGAAGAACATGAGGGTGTGAATGGGACAGACAGAAAGGATGTTTAGTGTTACTCTACATAAATTACAATGACAGGGTCGAAACGTGGGCAAGGGCAGCAACTCGGAAGCACCGAACACTCGAGGCTTTCACGTTGCGTTGCCTTCAATCCGCCTCCTCCTCCGCCTAGAACGCCGTCCGCGAGGCCCTGACCCACCTCTACCGTCATGACGTTGATTACTGACACGATTTGGTCGATTACCCCCAGTCCTTCTAGGGTGATTAGCCTGATGGTGATGATGATTTGCTCTCCTTCGGCTAATCTGTTCATATTCCCGTTGCACAGCCGCCGCCGCCACCTCTTGTTCGCTTCCGCTTTCCGGTGAGCTACTGCCCCCACCGCCGGAGCTTTCCGCTTCTTCCTCGACGTAGTCTGAGCCTCCAGAATTGTTACCTCCCAATGCATATAGCGCAACGAAGTGCGACAAAGTTGTCTTCGTACTTTTCGTGGCGGTCTGTCTGATGGCCGCGTCCGCCTTCCATTTCCTTCGTTCCACCACGTGCAGATAAGCAATTAGGAATCAATTTCATCAATTCCCATGCTCACGTTTTTCTCGCCTGCCATTCAGTAAACTTTGATCCGTCATTCTCCCATCCTTCGACCCCACTCGTACGGAGGGCTTGTACGTGCTTCTCAATGGCGTTGTCAACTGAAAAATTGGGTATCATGGGAGCATCCACAGACAAGCTGGCCCGACAAATTGCACACGAAGGTGCATCCCTCTACCATGTGTGAGCAGCAGCAAAGAAGCATTTCAAGGGAACCCACGTTTTTCTTGATCCAGCGCCACCCACATTCTCCGCAAAAAGTGTGCCCACAGGGGTTACCAAGATGAGCAAAAGCGCTGCGAGGCAATTCATATCTGTTGTGTGAATGCAAGCATGCTTTCTCTTACAAAATATCACAGCATCTAGAATTGTGAATGTCAGAACATGCTTATAGTCAAGATGCCGTTCCAATCCTGACATAGGACAAATCATCTCATCTTCCAAATTACTGAGGAATTCCTTCAATATCTTCCTAGAAGACTCCTTTTGCTTCCCTTTGTGCTTTTTGGGACTTGATTCTCGGGTAGGAGGCGAAGATAACCGATGAACAACCTTGGTTGACTTGACCTCTGCTTCTGAGACTGACCAAGGTTCGTCCTTGTTGCTCTCGGCACGCGAGTTTGCGCTCTGGACTATTTCGTAGAGCGCGCATGATAGAGGATAACTTTAAGTAGTCCGAGTCCGGTGTGAGAAGAAATGAGTTGCCCACTTTGCAATTCCGTAGGATCTCTTTCAGCATGCCGGTCTTTTGCCATCAATATATGCGAAATATTATGTCAATCACACGACACGTACTCACCATGAAAATATCGAGACGTCAACTCGTTTCCGCTGTCTGAGACACTCGATACATCCTGTCTCCTGTCTCCACTGGTGATGGATGTCAACGTGTCCCCTGGTCCCGCCACTCGGGGTTGGAGCAACCTTCGTTCCACTTCGTCAATCTCGGCTAGAAATGCAGCGTCTACCTCTTCGTCTGAATACTGAGTCTGTGTCAAGACAGCGTCTTCCCCATTTGGTGGGGTGAGTGTGGAATGCCCTAGCTCAGTCGTAGCGCCGCCGCCGAACGAGGTTCGAGCACGGGATTGGGGTGTAGGTGGGACATTGGAGAGTTCGGGCACAAAGTTCCAATCAACGCCAGCAAATGGATCCGGAAGTTGGTCATACTCGTCTTCAGACATAGTCGAGTTAATAAGTTAGTTGTCCGAGTCTCGTGACGTGGCCACGCGCGCGTTATGCTTAGGTCATGTGACCGAGACGTCACTAAACATGCCCACGTGACGACAACTTTCGATACCGAACACTATTCACTGGCATGATATGATGCATGGCGGTAAATTCACACCATCATTTTCTCAATGATATCTAGGCTAACGTGCATATCTTGCCAGCTTTAAGTTCTCTATCTTTTGGAGCTCTGCGTAAGGCACAGCGGACTCTCGATCGTACACATGGCGCATCAGATTCCGGAGAGGAGACTGATGGGTCATACTCAAACGAAGGTCAATCATCGGATGGAGCCTCCGAGGAGAGCAAACGAGAAGGTCATCTGCGTGTAAAGGATTCAAAGAAAGGGACTGCTATCGCTGCGCGGAAAAACAAGAACGCGTGAGTCCTGCAGTACCATGCATCCCCGGGCTTTCCCAATAACACCTATCAGCCCGACAGAAGTCACGTCCAAGCGACCGGTCTCGCGTCGGAGGTTGGTCGTAGAAGTACAAAAGATGGCAAGCACCATTCTATCTTTATGTCTCATGCACCGAGCTACATTGCTCTCTAATTTACTAGGAAGTTCGCGATCCACGCTTTTCTCGGCTAAGTGGCGAGTTGGACACCACCAAGTTTCGAAATCACTACAAATTCTTGTCGGACATGCGTGAAGGCGAGCTCGGGATGTTGCGTGAAAATCTCAAGCGTGCTCGCAAACTTCTGGCTCCGTCTCCTAAGCATCTTCGCCCAGAGCGAGAAGCAGAGGTGGAACGGCTTGAGCTTGCTGTTAAACGAGCGGAGAGCTCCGTCAACAGGGACAAGCGTGAAAGAGTAGAGCAGGAAGCCGTAAACAAAATGGCAAAGGAAGAGCGGGATAAGCGGCAGAAGGGTAAAAAAGCGTTTTGGTTAAAGAACTGTGGGTCTTTTCACTACCTCCATCCGTGGTCGCTGAGGAGAAACTTTTGTTCGAATAGCTGAGAAAAAGAAGCTGCTCCTTAAGGCTCGATATGACGCGGTGGCGGCAGAAGGTGGCAAGCGAGCCGTAAAGAAAGTTATAGAGAAGAAGCGAAGAAAGCTGAGCCAAACCGAAACAAAATCCCGACCCTTCTCTCGAAACACGAAGTCAGCTTTGACGCCCGAGCCACCAAGGAAACGTAGCCTGCCGGGAGATGGTGGCACGCCCGTAAACAAACGTCGAAAATCGGCATAACCACACTCTACAGAGGAATAAGCACAATCAGCCCCATCTAACCTTGTTGACCGTCATACATGTCCGATAAAACATAACGATCCCCTTCCAAACGGACGTCCAATGCGACTCCCAGCGACCCACTCCCTGTCCTCCAAAACGGTGTCACCCCCAACCAGACGCCTAGTTTCGACAGCAGGTTACGGCCGGGTGCCCTCTTGACCAGAGGATCGCTGAGAATACCCTCCCAGCGGAACAGAGGTCGAGGTCGTATGACCGAGTCGTCATGGTCTGTCCCACCTCCAGTGCCAAGAGTAGAGAGGGGAACTTGTGTTTCGATATCAATATCTTCCATGTCGAGCTTACGCCGATTGTAGCCGTGGTGAAATATGTTGGCCTACGTGGCAGAGTCAGTTCTGGAGAGAAATATAACATACGATACTTGATTTACGCGCGATGATCGGCGGAAGACAATATCGTACATGCGGATGTACATCTTGTTCAGAAAGCCATTGTCAATGAAGTCGCCCCGTCTTGGTTTCTTGTTAAGCAAGCCCCGTTGTGTGAGGAAACTTTCCAAAGCGGCGCGAGGTAGGGGTGTGTATGCAATTGATGAAGGATAATGGGGGTTGAAGTCAGGAGCGTGAAGTCTGAGCTTGCCGATAGTATCCGAGTTTCTTCTCCAAAAATCATCCTGGGAAGAACAAGTCAGAACGCTCAAAGGCAGAAAATAGTGTATAAAATCTGGACAAACCCAAAAGATGTACCACCAGGTCGCGAGTTCCGTGGTCGACACAGCGACCAATCGATCATAAGTTACTCGGAAGACTGCTTCGTTACTAACAAGCAACTGCCTGACGCGAAGGTCACGTTCATGCATGATGGAATCTTTTGCTAGTCTCTCTGGATCCCTTGGATGGTCGTATACTCCTAAAAGGAAGTCATATGTCAGAACTTCCGCCTTCGCTTTGCATTCCCGTTGGCAAAACTGGCGGTAGCTCGCTAATAAAACTTCGATTTCACCAACCCGAGAATGGATAAGGGCACGGTTCAGGGCAAGAAACTGTGCGAGCGCCGGGGTGAGATCGTACTCGTCGTTGGTACCGATGGTTCCTCCGTCCACCCTGACATGCTTGTCGTAGATGATTTCTACATCAAACCCACTTCCAAGCTGTATTCCTTCCCATATAAGATAGCCTTTGCGTTTGATATTTAGTGTGCCATATTCGTAGTAGGTTGAGGTTTGTGCTTTGTACCGCATACCTCGAAAGAAAAGTGAGATGCGTGAATCTTCAGTCTATTTACAGTCAATACTTCTTCAGGAATAACCCGAATGGAAACTAACATTAACGTGAAGATACGGCCAATAAACCTTTTGGCCATCAAGAGCGCGCAGCGCAGTACGGATTTCTCGCCTTCGTTGAATTTCCGCTTCGGAATTCTGCTTCACGTACTGCTCAAAATCGGACAAGTCGTTTAATACGGTGAGAGGGCCATCGTCGTAGCGTAGAACCTGATACCGAACGATGAGAATGCACACTATCTGATCACCATTCCCATTCGAAACGAACCAGGGTAGGTGGGAATGGCAGCCACCACGCATTTCCGAAAAACCTCGTGGAACCCGGAGATAGCTGCGTGGATGGGCTTCTCCAGTAACAGTCCGGTCCGACAAAATTTCGTTGGATCTGTTCGGTTAGGTACAAGAGATGAGTGGAGTTGAGACCGTGTGAACTTGAAGTCGCTATAGCTTTGCTGTAACCGACTGTGCCAACTTCCCGTAGAATCTTCTCCGACCACGAACATCAGAAGCCAACAAGTAGTCAAGTCAGTACAACGTACCTTGATATTTTCGACATGTCTCTCTCCCGGAGAACCTTTAAAGTTCAATAGATACGGTGGGAACTCGGAATTTCTGGCCCGAATGTAGTGCATGGGTTGTTTCTCAGGGATCTTGCATTCAGGACTGGTCAAGAAAAGAGCTGTGATAGCTTCTTGCCAGATGCGTCTTCTTGTGTGCGGCGACGATGACGATATGTCGAGACTAGAACCAAGTCAGTAAGCACACAGGGCATAGTATGAAGACGGACCGGGGAGAAAATATATCTATACCTATGTGTTACGTCGTCAAACTAAACACCAGTAGACATGGCGATAAGACTCACTGAAATCAATTCGCCCCGCCAACTCTTCCAAAACGACTTAATAACCGTACCCAGCCAATGTCTGATAAACTTACTCTTCACCAAGCGTTGCATTACATTCAGATTGATAATCGTGAAGTCTGTCACCTCCTCTCAGTGAACATTAGGATCAAACTCGTACAAGACCCACAGATTGTGAAGCTATAGGTCATAGCATATATCCTTGTATAGCGACCGTGTTCAATGGTGACGTAATTGCAGTATTATTCAAAAACTTACATGTAGAGTATTGGACCATTGATAATCGTCTTTCCAGGCACGTCTCCCGCAACGAGTAGAGCGACGAGGGACGTCAGAACATAATTTAACCTAGATATCCACTCGCTGGCGTTGTTGACTGGGTCAAGGAAAGGCGAAAATATCCATTGGAGAGAGAAAAACACCGATGTTACGACCAGGAGAAGTACTTGGCGAATGACAACAACCCGCGTCCTAGAGAACGAGCGGAAGAAACAGTTGTCGGGATTGATCACTGCGACGATTAGCAGTGCGGTAAACTTCATAAAGAGATAAAGAGGCTCGTAAGTTCCCCATTCACGCCGGAAGCCTATGTCAGAGTAGTGGGAATAAGTCATCGAGATTGTGTTATGTGCATACCAGAGTATAGAAAAGTGAGAGGGTTTTGATCCCGCTCAAGTAGCCGCTGGTATTCCCGGTTCATATTACTGACGCTTCTTGGTTTCCCAAGCTCAGTAAATTTGTCAACAACAGGGACTGATTGCTTGATGAGTTTTCTCAAGGCAAGGGGGTAGGAAATGGTAAGCTAGGAAAATCAGCGGGGCGGTATGGTGAGGAGAGAATGGTGTTTAACGCACGGCACAAAGTATCACGATTGCAAGAATAATGACTACAGGGGCGAAATTAATTTCGTTCCTCTTCATCGTAGTCGTGTAGCAGAAGTCTAAAGGATCTCTAAATTGGTCCGGCGGCCCCAAAGGTGCGATGACGGGAGGATTGGTTGAGGAATTAATGTATGGGTTAGGAACAGCCCAGAGATCATCAGACCAGGTGACGACATGGACAGCCATGGTGCTTAGAGGGAGATATATGACAGTTAGCAAGAAACTAGTGATAATGATGCTTCGGCCGTGGCTTCGGTCCGGCTGTTGGAAACCCTCCAAACAGCCATAACGTTTGCAAGGGACCGTTGAGATATGAAAAACGTATAATAACAACCCAGCAAGTCCCATAAAGATTATAAGAAGTATCAGGGATTCTACGAGGTTCGATGCGAAGTTGAGCGCTAGGACATTCGGTCTGCAAAACTGGGATTGAGTACCAGTTTTCTTACTGATCGGGAGCACTGACATCGTTCCTAATAATATTTGCCGCCATTCATGCCACGCATTGTGGCCTTTGTGCGGGACTAGAACGCAACATATGAGGAGTGACAGAGAAGTGGATTGGTTCACGCACCGATCGTTGTCAAGATCAGTGCAAATATCTGGATAGTACTAAACAAGCCTTGCAAGCTGTAGAACGTGGCAAGAGCACTAGACCCCTAAGAAGCATCTAGCAGACTGGAAGCAGCCGAATGGAGGCTACTCACAGTGACGCCAAGTACTACGTTCACAACTCCGCCGAGAATTGAGCTGCATTTTCTCCAGGCCGGCTTCACTTTATAGTTCATTTCGAGCGATTCAATGCTTCTGCCAGTAGCTGCAAGGCGATCTAGCGGCATGAACATATCTTTATTTATACTTGCTTGAGTCCTCGAAGACGAAGAAAATGCAGGGAGAGGTAAAAAGGATATATACTCGTCTAATTGAGGAAGAGAGAGTGGAGCTGCATGACGAGAGAATACGGTAGGCGCAGAGATGGGTGAGTGATCGCGAGAGTCGTGATACAGAGGGTTAGTTGCTTGCTCAGGAAGGGTTGCGCCTTGAGAGGGTGGATAAACATGAGGAGAGTGGGGAGATAACAAGTGCTCTTCGCCAGCTCGAAAAGCGTCTGCCCGTATGGAAGCTTTGGCCGTGCGGGCATTTCCGGAGCCTTCGCGAAAGTGTAAGCCAACCGGGTATGAATCACATCCGCTGCCCAGAGTCGAGTCCGTTATAGAATCCGTATCGATGCCGGTTGAGTGAGCAAGTGGTGTGAGAAGGTTGGTAGTGGATCTCAAAGGAGAAGAAATGAGATTTCCAGAACCTTGGCCAGATGTTCCAGATTTGGGCAAGAATTGAGCAGGTGAAAGAGGTTCCTGTCTGTGACCAGAACCGGGCCATTGGGTGGTCGAAGACGATTGACGGGGAACAGCACGGAAATCCGAGGCGGAACGCAGCGCCTTGGATTCATTACTATCGGCCATAGTTGATTGACTTTCCATGGCCGCAATTCTTCATGATATCTCGGGAAAGGGGACGTGTTTACCGGCAACGGCGAGTCTCAAGTGCTGTAAAAGCCTGATCCGCTAAATCTGGTAGCCTATTTAAGCGTAACTCACGTGGTGTCATGGCACGCTCACTTGACTTGTCTCGAGGTATACTACAGATAACCCAACCAAAAACGTAACGAAAATACACAAGGCAGCTACAGATACTAAAGCTAGAGTCGAGATACATAGATGAGTCAAACACCCACTCTGTCAACACGTCAGCGCCTCCGATGTGAAGCTTCACAAATGATCGCGGGACTGACCTGTGGACGACCTTTTTCTGTTTAACGGCCTGTCAGCTGACTATACTTCAGGTAAAATCTGCCACTAACCTGACCAGAAAATCGTACGATTTCCCGTTTTTCCAGCAAAAAGAGCGTCCTCTCGAGAGAGTGATTCGAGTAACCTTGTTGGGTGACAAATTCTCTCACTAGGCTTTGATAGCTTGTACTCCAGCCAACGGGCAGCCTCCGCCGGATCTCCTTTTCAATCCTATTAATTTCTTGATTGAGCTCTCCGCGGGAAAGGCCATCTACTGATCCCGCGGAGACAGCATCCATTGTAGAGAATCTGAACAGCCGAATTGCCTCCTCCACGTGGTACGTCTGTACCACAGGTGACAGTGTCATCTTGGCGAGCGACTCGGAAATGCGGATAATTGCTTCTAGTTGTCTATCACGACAGCATCAGTAGCCGGTAACAAAGGGCGTGTTAAACTTGATCAGACCGAATAGTGATAGGAATTGAGCTCCGCTCGTCATTATCCTGTTCAACTTGCTGAACTTGCTTACGAAGCCCGACAAAATGACTGCTAAGCATTTCTTGAGCATCGGGGGATAGTCGAGGCGCGCACTTCCTAAGGCCCAAGCTGCTATTCAAATGACACGAGCTGGAAGGTGAACAGTTACATACGACTTGCAATATGAGATGTAACGTTTCATCTTGTCGATATCGATTTCGCCTATTACCTCGCCATTCTCAGCTGTATTCGAGTTTGGTCGATTCATGTGGATATTCATCACATGTTTGGCAATTGTCTGGTAGCAGTCAAGCAATTTATTGAGAATGAGTCGCATTTCACTGACCCTATCGCGCTGTTCATCATGCACATCCTTCACGATAAAAATCATGTCGAAGCGGGACAGTATTGTCGTTTGAAAGTCAATATTCTTTGGTGGTATTAGGCATAACCGACAATGACCACTGATAAAAGAGCTCACTTCGCCTGGGCTTCGACCTTCATCGTATCTGCCCCAAACTGGATTAGCCGCCGCGAGAACGCTCGTTCTGGAGTTGAGAACGGTTGTAATGCCAGCTTTTGCTATGGATATCGTTTGCTGCTCCATGGCTTCATGGATGGCGACGCGGTCTTCGTCCCGCATCTTATCAAACTCATCAATACAAACCACACCTGTATCTGCTAAGACCATGGCGCCTCCTTCTAGATAGAATTCCCGCTGGACAGCCAAGTAAAAGGATGAGCTTTCAGTACCTGACGTAGAAACTTACCGAGATCGAGTCGCGCTGAACTGAAGCTGTTAGACCTGCAGCACTAGAACCCTTTCCTGATGTATAAACAGCGATGGGTGCGACCTACGGATAGAAGTCGTCAACGCATGGAGACACGCAGAAGAGTAGGATCTACCTTTTCAACGAACTTCAAAAGCTGGCTCTTGGCCGTTCCGGGATCACCTAACAGCAAGACGTTGATGTCTCCCCGCAAACGCATACCATCTGGCAGAACTTTCTTCGATCCGCCAAAGAGTAGACAAGAAATGGCTTTCTTAATATCTGGGAAGAAGTGAACCTGGCGTCTAAAAGACTCGCAAATAAAATGTACCCAAGCTCCCAAAGATACTCGGAGCAACGCTCTTGGCGAAACGTTCATAAAACCCTTCGCTCCTGGCCATCTCATTGAACTCTTCCTCTTCTTCGGGGGTGAATTGGACGCCAAAGGGGTTTAGACCACCGGCGCCTGCTGCAGATGGTGAAGACAGTTCAAGATGGACAACTCGGAGGTACGGCGTCCGTAGTGCGGATACACCAGCGGATTTCTGCGGCACATTGATCAACCCAAAGCACGCAAGTTAAACAGCCGCATACATTCTTTGATGAATTAAATGTAGAATAAATTCCCGTGGCAATGACCCTAGAACCGGGGACGACCTGGCCGGTATTGTATCGATCCGACGAGAGAATTATATGCCGTGGGAGCTCCCCAACGGGTACCATATCGGGCGCCTCTTGGAGCTTGAGTGTTTGATGGTCGGAAAATGTAGACTTCGAGTGGACGATGAGATATGGATCCATGGGACAGTCCTTCTTCTGCCCTTCGGGCTCCGGGGCATCGCACACGCGAGGAAGTCCTCGCTCCGCCCCTCCACCCAAACCGCCCAACCCGGCCGCAGGGTAGATGATTTTTATAGAACGACAGGCACGACACTGCAAATGCAGCTTCGTTGCCCGGGAGGAAAGTACGGACGCAGAGATGACGATACCCGGTATCCGGATGAGCTTGTTCATGGTGTCGGCCGTAAGGTCACGAAACTGAAGCATGTTCAAGCCGGACTTGACGGATATCTGGATTTTGGGAATGGAATGGGCGGCAG